>JBBPBX010052519.1:8639-24180 GCA_038048925.1 Garcialebias charrua
ATATATATGTATACAATATATATATATATATATATATATATATATATATATATATATATCCATCCATCCATCCATCCTGTTACAAGAAACACAACGATGACTGGCATGGTTATTCTTGCAGCCACAGGTTGACCCCTGTTGTAGAAAAACTCCCCCACCCAGAGCCCTGCTGCAGTGGAATGGACACACGTCCCCAAGGCATTTGCATTGTAGTGACAAAACCCATCACCCCCCTGTCACTTACATGCAGAACAAAAGCCTCCAGGCATGATCAGTATCTCAAGGGATACAAATTCCTACAAGAGCCAATTGGAGATCTGTGGTAAATATTGTACTGGTTTAAATATCCTGGGAGTTCTGCTGTTAACACAAAAAACTTTTCACACACCACCACACAACACAAAGATTTTAACACTGGACTCTGTGTCATCAAAACGGGTTATTCACTCAACTCACGGTCATGTGCTCATTCAGTTTGCACTACTTCTTATATTTGCACTAATGTTTGTATTACATTACTGCCTATAGTCATACTACTGTTTACATTCACTGTTTACATTTATTACTACTGTTTTCATTCAATACTACTGTTTACATTTATTACTACTGTTTACATTTACACTACTTTTTATATCTACACTACTGCTGATATATATTTTTTACTAGCCTTATTGCATATGCCACTTTACCTCTATACCAATATCAACTACCTCATACATATACTGTGTACATAAACTTCATATGCTGCTTTGTCACTCTATTACAAATGTCAATGCCAGAACTTTCATTTTATTTTATAGATATACTTTTTACACTTTTATACTACTATGCAAAAAACTCAGGACAGTATTACACTTTTGTTATTTCATTTTATGCTTATGTTTATTAAATGTTTAGTGTTTTAGTGTTGGTGTAACTTTTCATACTTTCATACTACTACTATGCAAAAACTACTATGCAAAAACTCAGGACAGTATTACACTTTTATTATTTCATTTTATGCTTATGTTTATTAAATGTTTTAGTGTTTTAGTGTTTAAATGTTTACTGTTGCACCGAGGGACAGAGAGAAATGCAATTTCAATCCTGTGTATGTCCTGTTCATATTGCAGTTTTGACAATAAAGTTGACTTTGACTTAGCTGCTTCCAGTTTCGCCACCTTTTGTTTGCATTCTTTTAGCTCCTCTGTGTTAAGTTGCATAGCTTTAGCTATGTTAGCTATCATGGTGCTAGCTTGACGGTTTTGCTCTCTAATGTCCTCTAAATGTGTCTCCATTCCATTTACTTTTGTCTGCAGACTCAATATTGCATCAAAAATAGCATTGTTGGATACTTGCGCCTCTGTGCCATTGTTTGTTGGTTTAGTTTTATTACCATTTGGTTGTTTAATCGGAGTTGATGGAGCCGAAACATCATCACGGTCATGTTTAGTTAGCGTGGTCATTTGGGATTCAGAATCATGCTCCATTGGCTTCTGCAGCTGTTGAGGCTTTAAAGACATCTGGGATTTTGTATTCTTGGATAACTTCTGGGTATCCATCATTGAATTTTGGGTGGAAATAAGTAAAGTTAGTTAGCCAGAAAGTTGGTCTTGTGCGGAGCTCTCAGAAACACAGCTTCTCAGTCCGCCATCTTCTTTTGTAATATTAAAATTCTGTTTAGATGAGAAATCAAGGAAACAAAGTGACAAGTCTACAAAGCCGTTGACGGCGAACAGAAAAGTGTGTCGGACTGAGCTGGCGGGCTCTCAGTGTGAGTTTTTTCCACTGGACGTCTCCCTGCCCGGCTGTTCCCAGATCGTTTCCCCCCTCACTCTATTTCAGTGAAACAGCAAAGCCCAATGGAGGTTATGGAGAATGGGTGTAATATGTTCAAATTTACGAGCTCTCAATAAAATCCTGGCTGCACTGTTTTGAATATATTGAAGCTTCTGAAGGTTTTTGCCAGGGATTCCAGTAAACAGGGAGTTGCAGTAATCGAGCCTAGAGGAGACAAAGGCATGGACGAGTTTCTCTGCATCAGCAAAAGTAAACTACGGTAATATGTTGACCATATTCATCCAATAGGGAGAGTCGACTCCCTCAGGCATCACTCTGCTGAAAAAAATAATCTACTGTATTTACAAACAGTTAATTTTCAACACTTCATTTTTACTTAGGCCTTTTTTAATTATTATTATTAAAAACCTACCATATTTTCCGGTGTATAGGTCGCACCTTTTTATGTTTTTTTTTCAAGGCCTGCGACCTATACACCGGTGCGACCTATATATGGCTTGTTATCACTTTCGGCGAAACAAATTTTTAAATCCAGCTCATTTCACAATTACGTTCATTTATTAAGGAAAAGTTCAGCTCAGACACATATTTGCTATAATTTTTATCAAACAAATAATTGTTTTTAAGTGTTAATCTTCTTAAAAGCCTTGCTGTGCTCCTGTGGCAGACATTTGCAGCAGAGCTAAACGTAGGTGCGACCTATACACCGGTGCGACCTATCTAGGGATTTTTCCAATCTATTGGTGATAATTGGACAATGCGACCTATACACCGGTTCGACCTATACACCAGAAAATACGGTATACAGTATTATATTTTAGACCAAGATCTTCTCATGATGAGAAATGACAGTCACTGTCAAGGCAGTGTGGCTGAATCTCATGAGGCACTGCAACACTCATGTTGTCAATGACTCTCAGCGAATACCACATCAAGGTTTAGCTCAATATTTGTGAAAATGACTGAGTTATAGACATTTTTGTGTTAGCTCAGATTGCTTTGCATACATAATCTGAATGACTCCAGAAGTTAATAAGTTGTAGATGGCTAATAATGTATAATTACTTAATGTGTTTTAGATGTATATTCAACTGTTACTCTGTTTCATTGCAGCCCATAGTCATTAATGAGATATTGTGCTAAAAGACAAAGGGTTTGATTTTTGATGCATTTACTTGTTTACAAATAAAAGTCTATTTTACACATAATCGCAAATGCTTCAGATTAAAGAGCAGACAATAACATTTGTTTTTCATCTGTGGATGTTTATTTTTGTTTGTTTTTGATAGAAGAGAAGAGAAACTCCATCATCTTCATTCTGTGGTTCAGAAGCTGCCTTTACAGATATGGGGGACAAAAATCATGCTGAACACAGCGAGGTGATTTACCTCCAATAAAGTCAGATTTATTCATCGTCATCACAGCAGGAAACAAACCCTGATCATCAGACTTCCTACAGACTCTCATTAAGTCCATAATGTGATTTTTAACTGTTAATGCGTATAACAATACAGCAGAACTGACATTAATCATTATGTAAGAATGTTCCCGCTGTTTATATTTTTATTTAATACATGCTGTAAAAAAATAATAATTTTTAAATCCCCTATATAAAGCTTTTGTCCAATTGCTTTATTTCTACGAGGATTTAAAACATATTCAAAGAAGATTAGGTTAGGGACTGAGAGAAACGCAATTTCGGTCCTGTGTATGTCCTGTACAGTACATATTGCAGATCTGACAATAAAGTTGACTTTGACTTTGACTTTTGACTTAATTAGAGTAGAAAAATGTGGCCTAATGTTTGTTGTTCCTCAGCTCTACATTTTTTTCGCCTATTTCTGTTCATAAGAAAAGGTGATTATTAATTAGGGTTTCTCACAAAAAGTAAAATTACCAACACATTTTAGGTCATTTTCTACATTTTTATTCATATATCTGCCAAAATTTGGTGGATGTCTGGGCCTCCGTGCTCATGCTGCTGCCCCCGCGACCCAATGCACCTCCAGATCAACTCAAACTCTAATACATTTCTGTGTAGATGATCTTTCTGGATGATTTTATACCACACTTGTACAAAAGTTAACAGTCTTGCTGCATTTATTGATGAGACTCAAAATTTAGGTAATTTTTAATGTATCTTTATGCAAACATTAGACCAATTATTCATTTTGTGATGTAGTTTGAAGGTTATCATTGGTTGAACAAACTGTGAAATAAGGGGCAGATATAATAAGATTTCATCTTCTTTCTGCTCCCTTCATTTTATCCTACTTGTATTCTTGTATCTGATGAAACTGTCTTGTATTGTTCTTTTAAAATGAATGAATAAACATCAAATCAAATCAATTAGACCAGTTACTTCATGTTTTTTCATGAATACATATCCATTTCTTCAGCTTCATCTGATCTGTGTTGAGTTTCAGGCCCAGCAGGATCTTGTGTATGTCAGTTTGAAGTAATAGAAGTTACCTGAACTCTGCTTCCCTCTTTCGGTCATCTGCTAATATTGCAATTAAAAAAAAGGATTTTCTGTTTTCAGGTTAAAATAAAAACCACTCATACCACCATTGGTATAATAAAGATTTATGTAACAAAACATCTGTTGATGTGAATTTATATCATGATAAAGAAAAAATATCTATTGAGTTTGTTGATTCCTATAAATATCTGGGTATCCTGATCGATTCACATCTCTCTTTTAAACTCCACGTGGAAAACCTAGTGAAGAAATTGAAAGTTAAACTGGGTTTCTTTTTCAGAAACAGATCATGTCTAACACTGAATGTTAGGAAACGCCTTGTATCTGTGACTTTCCTTCCCTCCATTGATTACGGTGACATTCTCTACATGAATGCTCCTAAAAGCACCCTGCAGATGTTGGATGTGGTCTATCATGGTGCACTAAGATTCATAACTGGTTGTGATTATCGTACCCACCACTGCACCCTGTATTCACTGGTTAACTGGACATCATTAACCTCACGCAGACTCTTCCACTGGTACATTTTCATCTTTAAATCACTTCTTGGTCTGCTGCCCTCATACATCTCCTCCTACATGTCTTTGCGTGAGTGCAGCTACAGTGTGCGCTCTCAGGACATGATTACCTGCAGTGTTCCGTCAGTGAGGACTGAACTTGGAAAAAGGGCCTTCTCCTACTCCGCTCCTGCTTCATGGAATATCTTACAAAAAGATCTGAAGCTCTCGACCCTGACCTCCCTAAATGGTTTTCAGAATCTGTTGGAATCCTGGCAAAAACCAATGCAGATTTGTTCCTGTCTTTGATTTTATACGTCTACCTTATAATGTTTTGCTAGTTTTTTGATACTTTGTTAAAAAAAAAAAAAAATCTTTTGTTTTTTTTCTCTTTTTTGTTTTCTATTGTTTATTGTTTGTTTGTTTATTGTTTAATGAAATTCTATCACTGCTGTTCATTGTTCTTTAGTTTTAGCAGGTCGCTTTCGCAAAGGAGACCTGGAGGGGTGTGGTTGGGAGGAACGGCCCCCCTGATCTGAACCCGAGTGGTGTTCTGTTGTTGGACTTCTGTGCTCGTCATGGATTGTCCATAACGAACACCATGTTCAGGCATAAGGGTGTCCATATGTGCTCTTGGCACCAGGACACCCTAGGTCGCAGTTCAATGATCGACTTTGTTGTCGTCTCATCTGATCTGCGGCCGCATGTCCTGGACACTCGGGTGAAGAGAGGGGCGGAGCTGTCAACTGACCACTACCTGGTGGTGAGTTGGCTCCGATGGTGGGGGAGGATGCCGGTCAGACCTGGCAGACCCAAACGTATTGTGAGGGTCTGCTGGGAACGTCTGGCAGAGTCTCCCGTAAGACGGAGCTTTAACTCCCACCTCCGGGAGAGCTTTGAACACGTTCCGAGGGAGGCGGGGGACATTGAGCCCGAGTGGGCCATGTTTCGCGCCTCTATTGTCGAGGCAGCTTATCGGAGTTGTGGCCGCAAGGTTGTTGGTGCCTGTCGTGGTGGCAACCCTCGAACCCGGTGGTGGACACCGGCGGTGAGGGATGCTGTCAAGCTGAAGAAGGAGTCCTATTGGGCCTTTTTGGCCTGTGGGACCCCGGAAGCAGCAGATAGGTACCGGCAGTCCAAGCGGCATGCGGCTCGGGTGGTTGCTGAGGCAAAAACTCGGGCGTGGGAGGAGTTCGGAGAGGCCATGGAGAATGACTTCCGTACGGCTTCGAGGCGATTCTGGTCCACCATCCGGCGTCTCAGGGGGGGAAAGCGGTACGCGACCAACACCATTTATGGTGGGGATGGCGTGCTGTTGACCTCAACTCGGGATGTTGTGAGTCGGTGGGCGGAATACTTCGAAGACCTCCTCAATCCTACTGGCACGTCTTCCACTGAGGAAGCGGAGCCTGGGGACTTTGGATCGGGCTCTCCAATCTCTGGTGCGGAGGTCGCCGAGGTGGTTAAAAAGCTCCGCGGTGGCAAGGCTCCGGGGGTGGATGAGATTCGTCCTGAGTTCCTTAGGGCTCTGGATGTTGTGGGGTTGTGTTGGCTTACGCGACTCTGCAATATCGCGTGGACATCGGGGGCAGTTCCCTTGGATTGGCAGACTGGGGTGGTGGTTCCCCTATTCAAAAAGGGGGACCGTAGGGTGTGTTCCAACTATAGAGGGATCACACTCTTAAGCCTCCCTGGTAAGGTCTATTCAGGGGTTCTGGAGAGGAGGGTCCGTCGGATAGTCGAACCTCGGATTCAGGAGGAGCAGTGTGGTTTTCGTCCTGGTCGTGGAACACTAGACCAGCTCTACACCCTCAACAGGGTCCTGGAGGGTGCGTGGGAGTTTGCCCAACCAGTTTACATGTGCTTTGTAGACTTGGAAAAGGCATTCGACCGCGTCCCTCGGGGGGTTCTGTGGCGGGTACTCCGGGAGTATGGGGTACCAGGCCCATTGATATGGGCTGTTAGGTCCCTGTACGACCGGTGTCAGAGCTTGGTCCGCATTGCCGGCAGTAAGTCAGGCTCGTTTCCGGTGAGAGTTGGACTCCGCCAAGGTTGCCCTTTGTCACCGATTCTGTTTATAACTTTTATGGACAGAATTTCTAGGCGCAGCCAAGGTGTTGAGAGGATCCGTTTTGGTGGCCTTAGAATCGCTTCTCTGTTTTTTGCAGATGATGTGGTCCTATTGGCTTCATCAGCTCGTGATCTACAGCTTTCACTGGAGCGGTTTGCAGCTGAATGCGATGCGGCCGGGATGAGGATCAGTTCCTCCAAATCCGAGGCCATGGTCTTGAGCCGGAAAAGGGTAGCGTGCCCTCTCCGGGTCGGGGAGGAGGTCCTGCCCCAAGTGGAGGAGTTTAAGTATCTCGGGATCTTGTTCACGAATGAGGGAAAACTGGAGCGTGAGATCGATAGGCGGATAGGTGCAGCGTCCGCAGTGAAGCGGGCGCTGTACCGGTCTGTCGTGGTGAAGAGAGAGCTGAGTCAAAAGGCAAAGCTCTCAATTTACCGATCGATCTACGTTCCCACCCTCATCTATGGTCATGAGCTTTGGGTTATGACCGAAAGAACAAGATCTCGGATACAAGCGGCTGAAATGAGTTTTCTCCGCAGGGTGGCTGGACTCTCCCTTAGAGATAGGGTGAGAAGCTCAGTCATCCGGGAGGGACTCGGAGTAGAGCCGCTGCTTCTCCACATCGAGAGGAGCCAGTTGAGGTGGCTCGGGCATCTGGTTAGGATGCCTCCTGGACGCCTCCCTGGTGAGGTGTTCCGGGCATGTCCCACCGGGAGGAGACCCAGAGGAAGACCCAGGACACGCTGGAGGGACTATGTTTCTCGGCTGGCCTGGGAACGCCTTGGGATTCCCCCAGAGGAGCTGCTCCAAGTGGCTGGGGAGAGGGAAGTCTGGGCCTCCCTACTTAGGCTGCTACCCCCGCGACCCGACCCCGGATAAGCGGAAGAAAATGGATGGATGGATGGCTTTCGCAAATGAGCCCATGAGGTTCAAAAGATTTACCTGACTAAATAAAGGTTGAATGAATGAATGAATAATACATTAGACTTTTATTAATTCTTTATTTGTAATCTTAACTTTTGCTGAGTTTGCGATGTTTTAAGCTTTTGTACATCAAAACATTTAACTTGACTAGAATGGTGTGTATTGATTTTCTGTGTTTGTAACTTATATATTATTTTATTTAACTTTTAAAAAATCCCTAAAAATGCACTGAGTGCTCATCAGAAACTTCTGACGTCAGCAAAAATTGTTCGGTTTCAGATCATTTCTCTGCTTTTTTATCTACTGTTGTGCTAATTTTAGCTATGATTTTGCTCAATTGGATTTTAGCTACAGCTTCAATACATTTAGCTTTTAGTCACTGTTGTTTTTAGTTTTAGCTACTGTTTTGCTAATTTTGGATTCAAGTCAGTTTTGCTTTTAGCTGTGGTTTTGCTATAGTTGATATTTTAGTCCACATTTTACTTTTATCTGATATTTTGCTATGTAAACATTTAGCTACAATTTGCTTTTAGGTTTTAGCTATTGTCTTGTTTATCTCAGTTTCAGTTTTGAAAAATAGGAGCTTTTAGCTCCTATTTTGCTCTTTTTACCATTTTTCTCTTCTTGGTTATCTATTTTGTAGCATTATTCTTTCATATATTCAAAAAATGTTAACTCCATTTAATTTCATTTTTAATTTTTAAAACATGCTTCCTGTTGTTGTTTTATTATTATTATTGCAACATTTTAGCCATCTTAATTTCTCAAACTATTTTTATTTTGTTTTTTGTGCCATGTGAAATGTGTTTAGAGCAGCTGAAGTTGCTGCATCCAAAGGATTAGGTTCATGAGCTAACGTTCTGCACAGGTCTTTTAATGAACCCACAGAACAAACTAAACTAGGCGTAATTACCCTTTAAATGAACCCGTTAAAACCCGTTTAATTCCTCATCAGTGCAGCAGGCTGGAGCTTCCGGAATAATAAGAATTACCACACCGACTCATTTATCCTGAAAACACTGTTTATATTTTATTTTAATTTTTTTCTTGAAGGCGATTACTTAATTTTCCTCAGCATGATGTTTTTGTTACATGACTGCTTTAAAAATACACATGGGGATTTAAAAATATTTATTTAATTGAGGCTTATAACACATGGCTGAATAAGAAAACTAAATAGAGAGCTATGATTATTCATTTTCCCGTGGGTGCAGTTTTTTTCAATTCAGCAAACCCGAGCACAGATTAAAAGTTATTTATTAGTGTTTGTGTTGGTCAGCTTATCCCACAGTTCAGCCCACGGGCAGCATTTAAAGCCTTGAAACTGACTGTGCAGCTGAATCCTCCTGATGAGCGATGGAGGCAGATGGACAGAAGTGTAAATTAACCACAGAGCTGGCAGCAGGGCCGTGCAGAGACCACTAAAGATGCAGGTGCTCAAAAAAAAGGGGGGGGGGCACATCAAACTGCATTTTATGACAGAATATTAATGTTACGACCCGTAAAGGCCACAACATACAAAGTGGACACTGACACAGAAAAAGAATTAAAACTAATTTTATTGAACCTAAAATAAAGCACTCCAGGCTGGCAAGGTCCTCTCAGGCTTCTTTCACCAGGACTGGAGCGTTCTCGTCTGGTTCAGCATCCAAAGGAAAATAAATAAAAGAAAGTTCAAAGAAATGGTGGCCAAACACAAGAAAATGCCACCCAGGCAAACCCAACACCAATATAGGACCGTAGTGCTTCCCCAGGTGACGATCTACCTGTAACAACAAGGCCCTCACTAACCAATAAAATAAAAATGCGAAAACTAGGCTACCAACCCTCACGCAGTCAAAAGTACAAGTAAAAAGACAAAAAAGAGAAAAGTTAACAGTCCCTCACTATTAACCTCAGCTGTCCCCCTCCTGGACAACTGTACAGACACTGCCCTCAGTGTCTCCAAACTTAAACAAGCCTCAGTGGCACAGGCCCACACTTCCTAATTTTAAGCCAAAGATTCAACTGGCTCTTAAGGTGCTTCTACCCAAGCAGGTCTCTAATTAATAACTAGAGTTGTTTTAAGAGCTTAAACAGCTCAACTACTTAAGCAACCCATTTTAGGCCTTAAGAACACACACCGACTTACCCTAACTCCAACAAGAGCAGGTCAACAACAACCAGGGAAAGTTGGAGATCTCCCAGAGTTATTCAACACAGCCCAGTGGCTGTTCTCAACCAACAGTTACCCGAAAGTGTCTTTTCAGCAGTTCCAGTGAACCTCAGCTGACGTCTGGTGTCTTTCCACACCAGCGTTTACTTGATTAACAAACCCTATTGTATCAAGCTTTCACCACACACAACTCTAGCAAACACTAGAGCTGTGACAAGAGCACCCTTGCTCTACATGAGCTGTTTAAACAGCACCAAACCTCAAGAGCTTTTGCTCAAAACACAAAGTGGTCAGAGTGGATGGAGAACACTCTGGAAAACATACACACATTCAGCTCTACAGCTCCTTCAGTTCATACAAGCTCAGTGTTGAACTGAGCCTTTGTAAGGGGTTATGAGGAGGTCAATATTAATACTGACCTCTTTACCTTAATTAATTTACTTATTCAGATTGAATAGTAAATTCACGGATTCTGTTCTTTTTCAGTTTACCCAATATTTCTGTGATCTTTATGATGGATAAATAAACAGAGCCATTAAGTGACAATGGACATTAACTTAGCTTGATATGTCAAAGAGACACTATCATTTATTTAAAATGAATCAACTAAATTAACACCATTACACTTGATTGACATGATTTCACTTTCTTTCAAATTAATACGTCAGCACACTTAAATTTAACACAACAGACTTCAATATTGGATGTTAACATATTTAGTCTGTGGGCTCTTCAGCTTAAAATAGTTTCCAGCTTAGAATTGAGGGAAAAAGATAGGAGGAAAGATTTAAGAAGAATTGGGAGGTTAAGAGAGGAAGTTTATCTTGCATTTATGAAACCAGATGACACTCTTCCGTACGCGTCCAGCTAAGATATCATCACACCTCCAGCAAGCAAACAGCTGCTCCTTTACCTTAAGACGTCCGCCTTGGTTCTGGTAAAGAGCTGTGGTCAACTTTAGACTGACGAGTCGTCGGTCCCGCAAGTCCAAGCTGGACTCCACGCGTGTTTACCTTGTCGGTGTCGGTGATACTCGCTTTCGTCGGCAGAAGTCGTGACAGTCGTGGCTTCTTGGCTCAAGATAATTTATTCCAGGAAGGAATAACAAAGTTTTTGAGCTTACGCTCGGAGTGGACCCATAACAACATGTTATCAGTCCCAGCTGGATGACGAGTCCTTAGCGCGTGACTGTTGGTCATTCAGCTCTTTGGAAAAGTTCACATATCTTTGAAGTTCCCAGAAACTCTCTCGGACTCTTGCCGACTCTATAGTTCCAGCAACAGCTTAGGACTAGTACTTAAGGAAGGACCAGTCGAGGAGTTCACTTGTCTTATCAGGACCCAAGGTTACAGCCAGCAGCAGAGGGAAATGTTTAGGAACAGACAGAGAAAGCTGGAGCCTTGTTCATGAAAAACAACGGATTAACCTGTCTTCTGATGTTCTAAACAAAACCGTCTGGTCTATGTGACCCGAGATTTCACCTTTCACACAGCAGTGAACACAGTTTAACTCTTACAGAATAACACAGCTTAAAAGCACACATCATGAAAATGACAAAAGTTATTCTTTTGATCACATCAGCCTAAAATCAAAGATAGAAATAGTCTCTCTTGGTGACTATATTTATCAGATTACAGCTAAATGAATGATTTTGTAGTAAATGTCTTGCTTTACTGAGAGGTCAGTAAAGGTCATCACTGGACAGTTCAAAAGTACACAGGTGTCTTAAAAGTGGACAAGGTCATGCCCACTACATCTCCCCCCTTTTGGAAGCCATCGCCAGTCCTTGGGGATGGGGTCCAACACGAAAGGAAACCTTGAACTGTCTTTGATCTTGAAGTAATCCAGCAAGTGGAAAAGAAAAATCAAAAATTATAATCCCATAAAGTTTTTGGAAATTCCATACTGTTCGGAGGTAATCCCATTGCGAAAAGCTTTTAATCCTTTGGAAAACAAAGTCTGTTAACTCTTGGAAAACAAAGTCTGTGATCCTTTGGAAAACAAAGTCTTATAATCCACAGCGGTAATTCCACAACGATTAGTTTTGTTGATTGATCAGCAACAATTGTTTTCATAATCAGCATGTAGAGGGGATCCCTCGATTGACGCAGAGGAGGCGACCCTTGGATGAAGGTTGAAGACCAAGCGTTGGAGCTGCAGGTCCCCACATCGAAGGTTGTTGGCTGGTTGGTTTCCAGTCAGTGCCACTCTGGTTCTATGTGTCATGCAATTATGTGGTTTTTTAGGTGGGCTTATGAATAGGATTTTACATTAGGCCCTACCTATATGCACCTGGTATGTAAGCTATCATGGTTTAGATCAGCTACAATTACCAATTAAGGGGTGGATCAATTCTGTAAAATTAGATATAGGGATCGTACCTATAAAATTTTGGAGGGCTTCTGTAACGAAGGCCTCTAATTCCAAACTATTCCTCCATTCATTACTTAGTTTAGGTTAAACTAAAATAGAAAAATGAAATATAGTTTGATCTAAATGTCTGTTGTCTTTTAGACGCACGACGTAGGATTTGGTATTCCTAATAAATTTTGAAGTCTATGGCGAGACTCATCAAAATGAATAGGTAATCTAGAATAGAAACGATCGAATCGGTTCAATTTAGAAATTGTGAGACCAGTGTAGTTTATGGTACCTTGAGTAGCTTTAAACTACATTGACTCTTCGACGATTGAGATTTAACAAAATGAACTGCATGTTGGCATAGTTAAATCCATATCATTCATTAACCAATGTTAATACAAAACCTTTTTGGCTGGGAGTGTTCAGAACCAAAACAATATCTCAACTAATGACAACAGTAATGACTAAACAACAAGGAAACAACGTTTCACTGCTTCGACACACTCTTGTCGTCAGATTCCAAAGTGCAACTCCTTGCTTTATCAGATTATTGATTCCTGTTTGTCCTCCAGCAGCAGCCTGCCATGCTTATTAACCCCGTGGATTTAACCACTCTGAAACACGCCGGCGTGAAACGTCCACGGGCACAAAACGCTTCGCTGCTTGCTATCAGTCAGAGCAGAGCCGAGTCCGGGAGCAGTCGAACTCTGACGTGACGAGAGAGTGTGTCGGCAGCAGAACAAAGACAAGCAGCCAATTAGTTTTCTGGCCTCAAGTCTTGACCTGGAAAACAGAAAACAAACAGAAGTACACACAAAAGATTTTATTCTAATAAAATAAGTTTTTAACTGTAGGACGTGGAGACAAGAAATATACAACCAAAAGGATTAAAACAATTCTAAGAAATAACTTTCATACGAGTTGTAAGGATCATATTTAGTAACATTTAATGAAATCCAGAGCACAAACTGAGGCAGAATGTAAAATAAAATATTTTACTGGTAAGTGGACCAGTAGGGACACTGGTGGGAGCTGCAGGAGATGATAAATGGGAAGTACTGTTAGAAGAGTTTCCTGGAGTGGGAAGAGAAGTTGTTAATATTTCAAGTCTTTTCATTCATCTGTACAGGAGAAGAGGGACCAGAGGGACCAGAGGCAGCAGAGCAGAGCGAGGTAGCTGGTGGAGAGTGACCATGATCAGGACGGACCTTAGGGCTGGACGGCACTGTGTTTGAGAGGTGCTATTGTTTGGATTGAAGATGGTAGTTCCAAGCATAAGGACCCAGAGAGACACGAGGAACAAGGACAAGGAGTCGTCGAGTGATGTGTTCAGGAAATCAAAAAGCAGAGGAACCAGAGGAGCACCAACAGAAACACATCCAGAGTTCAGACTAAATCACAGCGTGGACAGACAACGTGAAGGAAAATGTTCCAGTGAAGTCTGCTTGGACCAAGCAGCCTCAAGTACTGAAGAACATCATCAGCAGATAGGAACAGATGAGGGGGAGTGGATCTGTCCTGCCACTCAGGAGCTGCGAGAAGAGGAGCTGCGAGAGGAGGAGCTGCGAGAGGAGGAGCTGCGAGAGGAGGAGCTGCGAGAGGAGGAGCTGCGAGAGGAGGAGCTGCGAGAGGAGGAGCTGCGAGAGGAGGAGCTGCGAGAGGAGGAGCTGCGAGAGGAGGAGCTGCGAGAGGAGGAGCTGCGAGAGGAGGAGCTGCGAGAGGAGGAGCTGCGAGAGGAGGAGCTGCGAGAGGAGGAGCTGCGAGAGGAGGAGCTGCGAGAGGAGGAGCTGCGAGAGGAGGAGCTGCGAGAGGAGGAGCTGCGAGAGGAGGAGCTGCGAGAGGAGGAGCTGCGAGAGGAGGAGCTGCGAGAGGAGGAGCTGCGAGAGGAGGAGCTGCGAGAGGAGGAGCTGCGAGAGGAGGAGCTGCGAGAGGAGGAGCTGCGAGAGGAGGAGCTGCGAGAGGAGGAGCTGCGAGAGGAGGAGCTGCGAGAGGAGGAGCTGCGAGAGGAGGAGCTGCGAGAGGAGGAGCTGCGAGAGGAGGAGCTGCGAGAGGAGGAGCTGCGAGAGGAGGAGCTGCGAGAGGAGGAGCTGCGAGAGGAGGAGCTGCGAGAGGAGGAGCTGCGAGAGGAGGAGCTGCGAGAGGAGTCCCAGAAGAAGACCCCATGTCCCTCCAGTTAGTGGTTCTGTTATCCATTGGCTGTGTCTCAGCTGCATCCTCATGAGTGCGCATTTGTCGGCCGCATACGTCATTGCCCCGCGCGGAGGACTGTCCCAATTCGAAGACTCCTCCTCACGCGGCCGAGGAATGCGGCCTACTTCCTGCCGAAATACGAGGATGCATCCGTGAATCCTTTCTGGCGGAGGCTATCCCAGAAATCGTAGCGCCAGCAGAGATTTCGCGGGGGGTGGGACTTTCTGCGTGCAGGGGCAGGACTGCTGCGTGTTGTTGAGTCATCAGCTCGTTCTAACAACAACCTCAGCGCTTTTTTCATTCATTCATTCAACCTTTATTTATACAGGCTAGCCTCGTTGCTGAATCTCATTAAAATTTAACTACAGAAACGACTAAAAAAAATTGTTAGCTGAATATATATATTAGTGTTTCTGAGTTTACTGTTTGTTAAGAACTGATTACAAATCAACTTATTTTAAGGATTGTCTGAGGGGCGATCGGTTAAAAGAAAGAGTGGACCTACAAAAAGCAAGTTGTCCAGTAGCTCAGAAAAAGGAGTTTCACAAACTCCTGCTTTTTAATCTCAGTCCTCATTTTTTATCCAATAAAAGACAAACGTAAAATAAGTTTTAACCGTACCGAGTGAGATTCAAACCAGCTTCGAGAAAAGTATCTGCGCACCAACCGCTGGATGCTTAACCAACTGAGCTACTCGGCAACTTGCATTTCATAGGTCCACTCTGTCTTTTAAACGATTGCCCCTCAGAAAATCCTTCCTACGCACGTGAAAAATAAGCTGATTTGTAATCAGTTCTTAACAGTAAACTCAGAAACACTATATATACATGTATTCAGCTTAGTAATATATTTTAGCGGCGTCCCTTCTCTTTCCACACACACCAAGCGCGCACACAAGAACTTCCCACCCACTTCAAGAGAACGCCCCACCCACTTCAAGGCCGGCAAACCTGAAGGCTAGACCGTCCCATTTCAGCAGTTTCGCTCAGCCCACCCGGTCTTGTGAGTGCGTGGCCTACTCGACCCAGCTAGGCTGGGTCCTCATGAGGATGCAGCCCCTGAATTGAGACACAGCCACATTG
>JBBPBX010052520.1:0-13956 GCA_038048925.1 Garcialebias charrua
AAACTGCACGAGAGAGCAGATGTTGAGTATAGCAAACCATTTTAAAATCAACACTAGAGAATACGAACGTGATGGTTGGTTTGAGGGTGGACTGCTATCTGAATTAATTAAACTCGGGGTTGTTGTGATGCCTGATTATGGGCACTTAAAGGAAAATGAAGCTGCCTTAAGACAAAAAGAGCTTGAAGAACAAATGAGGAAAGAAAAAGAGCTCATTTTACAGCAGCTTGAAACTGCCAAAAGGGAACTACAACTTAAACATAAAACTTTCTTAAAAGAACAGGAACTAGAACAACAAAGACGTAAAGCTGCTTTGGAGGAAAAGAAACGTCTTCGTGAACAAGAAGAATTAAGACTTTATGCCGCTCTTGAAGAGAAGAAACGTCTTCTGGACCAAGAGTTGCAGAGAGAATTGAGAGAGTTGGAGCAAGAACGATTGGAGTCGCAGAGAGAAATAAAACTCAAAGCTGAATGGGAAAAGCAACGTTCGTGTGCCACTGTGTGTCATCCAAAGGTGACACCAGAGCCTTTCATTCAAGCAGGTGTGCCTCTCTCACATCTACAGGAGATGGCGCCAGAAGAACATCAACTGGAGGAGAAGAATGAGGATGTCAATTTGGGTGATATTCTTTTCTTGTTTTCTGAATCTGACTTAATCCCAGTGAAATCAGATGGGGATTTGAAAAACTTGGAAGAAAAGAAAGATGACATCGACAAGAGTGATAGTTTTTTATTGTTATTCGACACTGAACAAATTCCAGTTCAGTCAGATGAGAACATAAAAAAACTAAATGAGCTGAAGGAAAATAACATTGATCTGAGTGAATGTTTTTTATTTAGCTCTGAAGCAGAAGAAGTCCCAGTGAGCTTAACTGAGGAGGATCCAGAAGAAACAATTCCACCTGTTTCATTGTTTTCTCTTTTAGCTCCTGCAGAGAACTATGAGGGAGTTGTGAAAGATGATGTTGACTTTAGTGACAGTTTTTTATTGTTATATAAAACTAATCAACTCTCATCCAAGTCAGGACGTGAAGAGCATGAGGACCTGAAGAACTCAAAAGAGGTGAAGTCCCACGTGGAATACATAAGTTCTCCTCTTTCTTTGTATCCTGTTCCAGCCTCTGCAGGAAATGAGAGAGTGATGGACAATATGCGACCATTGACTGGAAGTGCAGCAGAAAATACATTTTCACTGTCTGTGAAATGTGAGGTGCTGCAGCCTTACATTGAGCACATTGTACATGATTCTATGTCTAACTGTCTCTGTGCTTTCAGAGTAACTGAGAACAGAGCTGTTGCAACTGACGCAGGGATGCTGTCCGGTGCAGAAAATGAGGAGGACAGATTCCCCCTGACTGTCATGAAAAATATCCAGTCTTACACTGATATCATGAAACATGATGTTGGTATTTGTTTGGTGTTTGGTGCTAAACAAAAGCCTTACAGAGTAGACGGAGATAAGCGTCGTCTGTTTGGCTTCCAAACATTCTGAGATACCACTATGTTTTGTTTGGAGAGGAGTGCTGTGTCTATAGGTGACATCTGCACGTTCTCCCCCAACAAAACTCTGGCGGTGGGGATGTTATGCACCCTGGGGGTTTTAGAAGTTTAAACATCCTTGTTTTTATGTATCTTGGCTGCAAACTGCTGCAGCCTGCTGGTTCAATAAAGAACTAACTTTTTTTTATTACTCAGCCTGCTTCACTCAAGCTTGATTGGGCAGAGCTGCTGTTCACCTGCAGGTCCAGCCTATAAAGCTGACATGCTGTGTTTGGTGCAGGGTGGAGCCTTACTGATGTGAGGTTGTGATTGCCAACTGAGTTTGGTGGACACAAGCAAGGGTGCTTGTTGGAGCAACTTGGAGCCTGCTGAAGGTAAACCAAGTTTTGATTAAGGTAGCTGTATTGCTGCCTATTTGTGTTCCAGAGTGTTTTCCACCCACTCTGATCACTGTGTTGAGCTCTCATGCTACTTTGTGTGAGCTAAAGCTCTTGAGGTAAAGCTCTTGAGGTTTGGGGGCTCTTTAAACAGCTCATGTAGAGCAACGGTGCTCTTTTAACAACTCTAGTGCTTACTAGAGTTGTGTGAAGTTAAGAGTAATCTAGTGGAGACTCGTTGTACCAAGACTGGCTTGAGGAACGAGTGGTGGCTTATTGAAGTCTTCTGGATGGTGTGAAACTCAGCTGAGGGTTCACTGGAACTGCTGAGGACACTGTCAGGTAACCTAACAATTCTGAGAGATCTCCACCCTCTCAGATTGTTGTTGTTTGCTCCTGTTGGAGCTGAAATAGGCCCTTAAAGGCCTGGCACTGGTTTCAGGTCTAGATGCTAAAAACAAGAGTTGTGAGTGTTTAAGCTCTTTGAGAGTTTGTGTGACTCTAGCTTAAAATAGAGTGTGGTTTTGGACTGCTGTACTCTGGTTGACTCTTCTTTTTTGTCAGATGCTGAAGGGAAGCGTCTGAGCAGCTGCCCAGGAGGGGGACAGCTAACGTGAAACAGAGTGAGAGTCTGTTTCCCCTTTTTTTCTCCATTTGTTTGATACTTTTGACTGTGTGGGTGTCGGTAGTTCAGTTATCGCTTTTCTTTTATTTAGAGGTATTTTTGGCTAGGCAGATCGTCACCTGGGAAGGCACGACGGTCCTGTATAGGATTGGGTCGGCCTGGGAGACGTTTTGTTCATTTCCGCCGCACCCACCTGTCCCACAATCCTTTGAACTTTCTCTTTTTAATTTATTTTTGTTTCTTTAAGGACGCTGAGCAGGAGAAGGCGCTCCAGACGGGTGGGAGAAGCCTGAGAGGACCCTGACCGCCTGGAGACTCTTAGTTTTAGTTAAATAAATATCATTTAAACCTTTTCTTGTGTCCAGTGTCCTTTAAATGTGTTTTGGCCCTCATACGGTCGTAACATATTTATTGGATGGCTCGTCCGGGATATGATATTAATTAACTTAATGAGCTAGGTTAGTGGTTGTCAGTTTTTGCTTGAATCTCATTTGGGGGCTTGTCTTATGAGCTAATTTGTCTTTAGTGTTTTAGGCGCTGCTAGTCAGTGCGTTTTTGCGGGATTGAGCACCTGTTATGCTCTGTGGTATTTTTAGTAGTCTACTGCTTAAAGAGGTTGGCTCTGTTTTGCATTACTTACTAAAAGCCGCGACTGTTGTCTGAAATATTTTGGGCTGTATTTTAGGCTAGTCATATTCTAGTGGGTTATCCACTTAATGTTGGATCAGCTGTGCTGATTGTATTGATCGCTCTCAGGTGCGCAACTGACGTACCTGATGGTGTTTGAGTGGTTGGACAGTTCTGCTGTTCACATCTATTTGGTTGGTTGGACAGTTCTGCTGTTCACATTTATTTGAGGGCTTGTCAAATAGGTCCTGTAAACCTTTGTCACCTCATGTTTGAAGGAATTGACTTCAGCAGTTGGAAGCTGGCTGAAGCTTCTCATCGGTGCTGATTGTGAGTACTATCAGCTGTGTGTGTTGTTTGCTGCTTTGCTTGTGACACATTCAATGGCAGTAGGACATTTCTATTTTGTTTCACTGTGAGCTGTGTGCTGAACACTTGGTGGTGAGCTGTTTGAGTAAGCTGTTTGAAAACAAAGAAAAACTGTTTACTGTTTTTGCTCACAAACATGGCTTTCAATTTGAAAAGATTTCTTGAACAGCCCACGTTTGATGTCTATATAAACTGCACGAGAGAGCAGATGTTGAGTATAGCAAACCATTTTAAAATCAACACTAGAGAATACGAACGTGATGGTTGGTTTGAGGGTGGACTGCTATCTGAATTAATTAAACTCGGGGTTGTTGTGATGCCTGATTATGGGCACTTAAAGGAAAATGAAGCTGCCTTAAGACAAAAAGAGCTTGAAGAACAAATGAGGAAAGAAAAAGAGCTCATTTTACAGCAGCTTGAAACTGCCAAAAGGGAACTACAACTTAAACATAAAACTTTCTTAAAAGAACAGGAACTAGAACAACAAAGACGTAAAGCTGCTTTGGAGGAAAAGAAACGTCTTCGTGAACAAGAAGAATTAAGACTTTATGCCGCTCTTGAAGAGAAGAAACGTCTTCTGGACCAAGAGTTGCAGAGAGAATTGAGAGAGTTGGAGCAAGAACGATTGGAGTCGCAGAGAGAAATAAAACTCAAAGCTGAATGGGAAAAGCAACGTTCGTGTGCCACTGTGTGTCATCCAAAGGTGACACCAGAGCCTTTCATTCAAGCAGGTGTGCCTCTCTCACATCTACAGGAGATGGCGCCAGAAGAACATCAACTGGAGGAGAAGAATGAGGATGTCAATTTGGGTGATATTCTTTTCTTGTTTTCTGAATCTGACTTAATCCCAGTGAAATCAGATGGGGATTTGAAAAACTTGGAAGAAAAGAAAGATGACATCGACAAGAGTGATAGTTTTTTATTGTTATTCGACACTGAACAAATTCCAGTTCAGTCAGATGAGAACATAAAAAAACTAAATGAGCTGAAGGAAAATAACATTGATCTGAGTGAATGTTTTTTATTTAGCTCTGAAGCAGAAGAAGTCCCAGTGAGCTTAACTGAGGAGGATCCAGAAGAAACAATTCCACCTGTTTCATTGTTTTCTCTTTTAGCTCCTGCAGAGAACTATGAGGGAGTTGTGAAAGATGATGTTGACTTTAGTGACAGTTTTTTATTGTTATATAAAACTAATCAACTCTCATCCAAGTCAGGACGTGAAGAGCATGAGGACCTGAAGAACTCAAAAGAGGTGAAGTCCCACGTGGAATACATAAGTTCTCCTCTTTCTTTGTATCCTGTTCCAGCCTCTGCAGGAAATGAGAGAGTGATGGACAATATGCGACCATTGACTGGAAGTGCAGCAGAAAATACATTTTCACTGTCTGTGAAATGTGAGGTGCTGCAGCCTTACATTGAGCACATTGTACATGATTCTATGTCTAACTGTCTCTGTGCTTTCAGAGTAACTGAGAACAGAGCTGTTGCAACTGACGCAGGGATGCTGTCCGGTGCAGAAAATGAGGAGGACAGATTCCCCCTGACTGTCATGAAAAATATCCAGTCTTACACTGATATCATGAAACATGATGTTGGTATTTGTTTGGTGTTTGGTGCTAAACAAAAGCCTTACAGAGTAGACGGAGATAAGCGTCGTCTGTTTGGCTTCCAAACATTCTGAGATACCACTATGTTTTGTTTGGAGAGGAGTGCTGTGTCTATAGGTGACATCTGCACGTTCTCCCCCAACAAAACTCTGGCGGTGGGGATGTTATGCACCCTGGGGGTTTTAGAAGTTTAAACATCCTTGTTTTTATGTATCTTGGCTGCAAACTGCTGCAGCCTGCTGGTTCAATAAAGAACTAACCTTTTTTTTATTACTCAGCCTGCTTCACTCAAGCTTGATTGGGCAGAGCTGCTGTTCACCTGCAGGTCCAGCCTATAAAGCTGACATGCTGTGTTTGGTGCAGGGTGGAGCCTTACTGATGTGAGGTTGTGATTGCCAACTGAGTTTGGTGGACACAAGCAAGGGTGCTTGTTGGAGCAACTTGGAGCCTGCTGAAGGTAAACCAAGTTTTGATTAAGGTAGCTGTATTGCTGCCTATTTGTGTTCCAGAGTGTTCTCCACCCACTCTGATCACTGTGTTGAGCTCTCATGCTACTTTGTGTGAGCTAAAGCTCTTGAGGTAAAGCTCTTGAGGTTTGGGGGCTCTTTAAACAGCTCATGTAGAGCAACGGTGCTCTTTTAACAGCTCTAGTGCTTACTAGAGTTGTGTGAAGTTAAGAGTAATCTAGTGGAGACTCGTTGTACCAAGACTGGCTTGAGGAACGAGTGGTGGCTTATTGAAGTCTTCTGGATGGTGTGAAACTCAGCTGAGGGTTCACTGGAACTGCTGAGGACACTGTCAGGTAACCTAACAATTCTGAGAGATCTCCACCCTCTCAGATTGTTGTTGTTTGCTCCTGTTGGAGCTGAAATAGGCCCTTAAGGCCTGGCACTGGTTTCAGGACTAGATGCTAAAAACAAGAGTTGTGAGTATTTAAGCTCTTTGAGAGTTTGTGTGACTCTAGCTTAAAATAGAGTGTGGTTTTGGACTGCTGTACTCTGGTTGACTCTTCTTTTTTGTCAGATGCTGAAGGGAAGCGTCTGAGCAGCTGCCCAGGAGGGGGACAGCTAAAGTGAAACAGAGTGAGAGTCTGTTTCCCCTTTTTTTCTCCATTTGTTTGATACTTTTGACTGTGTGGGTGTCGGTAGTTCAGTTATCGCTTTTCTTTTATTTAGAGGTATTTTTGGCTAGGCAGATCGTCACCTGGGAAGGCACGACGGTCCTGTATAGGATTGGGTCGGCCTGGGAGACGTTTTGTTCATTTCCGCCGCACCCACCTGTCCCACAATCCTTTGAACTTTCTCTTTTTAATTTATTTTTGTTTCTTTAAGGACGCTGAGCAGGAGAAGGCGCTCCAGACGGGTGGGAGAAGCCTGAGAGGACCCTGACCGCCTGGAGACTCTTAGTTTTAGTTAAATAAATATCATTTAAACCTTTTCTTGTGTCCAGTGTCCTTTAAATGTGTTTGGCCCTCATACGGTCGTAACACATATATACATGTAAATGCAAATGCATTTAAACACGTAAATGCATATATGTATATATATATATACAAGAATATGCATATATGTACATATGCATAAACATATAGATATATATATATATATATGCATAAACATATACATGTATATATATGCATATACATATACTGTACAGATAGACATAGACATGTAAATATAACATGTTCAACTGAAATTGTGTGTGTTTGTGTGTGTGACTGTTTTGTGGTTTTTATGGACATTGTTTTGTTAGGACCGTCATACGCTATAAACAGACAATCAGATTACAGCTCATTACTGTCCTGACAAAACACTGTCCTTAGAAACCACAAAACAGTCACATACACACAAACACACAATTTCAGTTGAACATGTTATATTTACATGCCTATTACATGTATATGTAAGTGCCTATATACATGTATATGTAAGTGCATATATACATGTAAATGCAAATGCATATAAAAATGTAAATGCATATATGTATACTGTACATACATGAATATGCATATATGTACATATGCATATATGTACATATGCATATACATGTATATATATATGCATATACATATACTGTACAGATAGACATATACATGTAAATATAACATGTTCAACTGAAATTGTGTGTGTTTGTGTGTGTGACTGTTTTGTGGTTTTTAAGGACAGTGTTTTATCAGGACAGTAATGAGCTATAATCTGATTGATTGTCTGATTGTTTATAGCGTATGACTGTCCTGACAAAACAATGTCCATAAAAACCACAATACACTCCCATACACACACAATTGAACATTAAGGTTGATGAATCCACACACAGCAATTATATCTGTTTAGGAACACAAGAACTAAAATGTACCTTGTATTCGTGTTTAAAGGAAGTTGATCGGTCTTCTGGCTACCTGCGATCTCCTGACTCTGGACGTGTTCACATGTCATCTGTAACAGATCATTTATACTTATATTTAGAGGAAATTCTACATTTTGATGATAGCTGCTGTCACATGTAAACCAATAAACATTACATGATTGTTTGTTTTTGGCCAAAGTATCCATCTCACATAAAGGAAAGATGGATGGACACAGTATTTACAAAACTCCTCTCATGATGGGTGGACTAAGATGAAATTAAAATTAGCTGAATGAAAGAAAACTATAAATTTAAAAACTGTGACTAATAATATTGAAGTCATACATAACAATCCCTGCATTATTTATAAAATTGATATCTATGTCATATACATACACACAAATATAATACAATATATACATGTATATAAGCATATCATATATGCATATTCATATACAGTGTATATACATATATGCATATACATGTATATATGCATATACATATACTGTACAGATAGACATATACATGTAAATATAACATGTTCAACTGAAATTGTGTGCGTTTGTGTGTGTGACTGTTTTGTGGTTTTTATGGACATTGTTTTGTTAGGACCGTCATACGCTATAAACAGACAATCAGATTACAGCTCATTACTGTCCTGACAAAACACTGTCCTTAGAAACCACAAAACAGTCACACACACAAACACACACAATTTCAGTTGAACATGTTATATTTACATGCCTATTACATGTATATATGTAAGTGCCTATTTACATGTATATGTAAGTGCCTATATACATGTATATGTAAGTGCATATATACATGAATATGTAAGTGCATATATACATGTAAATGCATATAAAAATGTAAATGCATATATGTATACTGTACATACATGAATATGCATATATGTACATATGCATATACATGTATATATTTATATATGCATATACATATACTGTACAGATAGACATATACATGTAAATATAACATGTTCAACTGAAATTGTGTGTGTTTGTGTATGTGACTGTTTTGTGGTTTTTATGGACATTGTTTTGTTAGGACCGTCATACGCTATAAACAGACAATCAGATTACAGCTCATTACTGTCCTGACAAAACACTGTCCTTAGAAACCACAAAACAGTCACACACACAAATACACACAATTTCAGTTGAACATGTTATATTTAAATGCTTAATACATGTATATATAAGTGCATATATACATGTATATGTAAGTGCATATATACATGTATATGTAAGTGCATATATACATGTATATGTAAGTGCATATATACATGTAAATGCAAATGCATTTAAACATGTAAATGCATATATGTATATATACAAGAATATGCATATATGTACATATGCATAAACATATAGATGTATATATATGCATAAACATATACATGTATATATATGCATATACATATACTGTACAGATAGACATAGACATGTAAATATAACATGTTCAACTGAAATTGTGTGAATTTGTGTGTGTGACTGTTGTGTGGTTTTTATGGACATTGTTTTGTTAGGACCGTCATACGCTATGAACAGACAATCAGATTACAGTTCATTATTGTCCTGACAAAACACTGTCCTTAGTAACCACAAAACAGTCACACACACACAAACACACACAATTTCAGTTGAACATGATATATTTACATGCCTATTACATGTATATTTAAGTGCCTATTTACATGTATATGTAAGTGCCTATATACATGTATATGTAAGTGCATATATACATGTAAATGCAAATGCATATAAAAATGTAAATGCATATATGTATACTGTACATACATGAATATGCATATATGTACATATGCATATATGTACATATGCATATATGTACATATGCATATACATGTATATATATATATGCATATACATATACTGTACAGATAGACATATACATGTAAATATAACATGTTCAACTGAAATTGTGTGTGTTTGTGTGTGTGACTGTTTTGTGGTTTTTATGGACATTGTTTTGTTAGGACCGTCATACGCTATAAACAGACAATCAGATTACAGCTCATTACTGTCCTGACAAAACACTGTCCTTAGAAACCACAAAACAGTCACACACACAAATACACACAATTTCAGTTGAACATGTTATATTTAAATGCTTATTACATGTATATATAAGTGCATATATACATGTATATGTAAGTGCATATATACATGTATATGTAAGTGCATATATACATGTATATGTAAGTGCATATATACATGTAAATGCAAATGCATTTAAACATGTAAATGCATATATGTATATATACAAGAATATGCATATATGTACATATGCATAAACATATAGATGTATATATATGCATAAACATATACATGTATATATATGCATATACATATACTGTACAGATAGACATAGACATGTAAATATAACATGTTCAACTGAAATTGTGTGTGTTTGTGTGTGTGACTGTTTTGTGGTTTTTAAGGACAGTGTTTTATCAGGACAGTAATGAGCTGTAATCTGATTGATTGTCTGATTGTTTATAGCGTATGACTGTCCTAACAAACAACTGTCCATAAAAACCATAATACACTCCCATACACACACAATTGAACATTAAGGTTGATGAATCCACACGCAGCAAGTATATCTGTTTAGGAACACAAGAACTAAAATGTACCTTGGTATTCGTGTTTAAAGGAAGTTGATCGGTCTTCTGGCTACCTGCGATCTCCTGACTCTGGACGTGTTCACATGTCATCTGTAACAGATCATTTATACTTATATTTAGAGGAAATTCTACATTTTGATGATAGCTGCTGTCACATGTAAACCAATAAACATTACATGATTGTTTGTTTTTGGCCAAAGTATCCATCTCACATAAAGGAAAGATGGATGGACATAGTATTTACAAAACTCCTCTCATGATGGGTGGACTAAGATGAAATTAAAATTAGCTGAATGAAAGAAAACTATAAATTTAAAAACTGTGACTAATAATATTGAAGTCATACTTAACAATCCCTGCATTATTTATAAAATTGATATCTATGTCATATACATACCTGACTGTACCACGTGAGCTGTTGACACTTCATGTTCATGAAACCTTGTCTAACACTCTCTGTATTTTCAGATTAACTGAAAATGGAGCTGTTGAAACTGACGCAGGGATGCTGTCCGATGCAGACAATGAGGAGGACAGATTCCCCCTGACTGTCATGACAAATATCCAGTCTTACACTGACATCATGAAACATGATGTTGGTATTTGTTTGGTGTTTGGTGCTAAACAAAAGCCTTGCAGAGTAGATGGAGATAAACGTCGTCTGTTTGGCTTCCAAACATTCTGAGACCCCAGTCTTTTTGTTTGGAGAGGAGTGCTATGTCTTTAGGTGACATCTGCACGTTCTCCCCCAACAAAACTCTGGCGGTGGGGATGTTATGCACCCTAGGGGATGTAGAAGTTTTAAACATCCTTGTTTTTATTTATCATGGTTGCAAACTGCTGCAGCCTGCTGGTTCAATAAAGAACTAACCTTTTTTTTATTACTCAGCCTGCTTCACTCAAGCTTGATTGGGCAGAGCTGCTGTTCACCTGCAGGTCCAGCCTATAAAGCTGACATGCTGTGTTTGGTGCAGGGTGGAGCCTTTGCTTAGAGCAATGGATTGTGAGATTGCCAACTGAGTTTGGTGGACACAAGCAAGGGTGCTTGTTGGAGCAACTTGGAGCCTGCTGAAGGTAAACCAAGTTTTGATTAAGGTAGCTGTATTGCTGCCTATTTGTGTTCCAGAGTGTTTTCCACCCACTCTGATCACTGTGTTGAGCTCTCATGCTACTTTGTGTGCGCTAAAGCTCTTGAGGTAAAGCTCTTGAGGTTTGGGGGCTCTTTAAACAGCTCATGTAGAGCAACGGTGCTCTTTTAACAGCTCTAGTGCTTACTAGAGTTGTGTGAAGTTAAGAGTAATCTAGTGGAGACTCGTTGTACCAAGACTGGCTTGAGGAACGAGTGGTGGCTTATTGAAGTCTTCTGGATGGTGTGAAACTCAGCTGAGGGTTCACTGGAACTGCTGAGGACACTGTCAGGTAACCTAACAATTCTGAGAGATCTCCACCCTCTCAGATTGTTGTTGTTTGCTCCTGTTGGAGCTGAAATAGGCCCTTAAGGCCTGGCACTGGTTTCAGGACTAGATGCTAAAAGCAAGAGTTGTGAGTATTTAAGCTCTTTGAGAGTTTGTGTGACTCTAGCTTAAAATAGAGTGTGGTTTTGGACTGCTGTACTCTGGTTGACTCTTCTTTTTTGTCAGATGCTGAAGGGAAGCGTCTGAGCAGCTGCCCAGGAGGGGGACAGCTAACGTGAAACAGAGTGAGAGTCTGTTTCCCCTTTTTTTCTCCATTTGTTTGATACTTTTGACTGTGTGGGTGTCGGTAGTTCAGTTATCGCTTTTCTTTTATTTAGAGGTATTTTTGGCTAGGCAGATCGTCACCTGGGAAGGCACGACGGTCCTGTATAGGATTGGGTCGGCCTGGGAGACGTTTTGTTCATTTCCGCCGCACCCACCTGTCCCACAATCCTTTGAACTTTCTCTTTTTAATTTATTTTTGTTTCTTTAAGGACGCTGAGCAGGAGAAGGCGCTCCAGACGGGTGGGAGAAGCCTGAGAGGACCCTGACCGCCTGGAGACTCTTAGTTTTAGTTAAATAAATATCATTTAAACCTTTTCTTGTGTCCAGTGTCCTTTAAATGTGTTTTGGCCCTCATACGGTCGTAACATATTTATTGGATGGCTTGTCCGGGATATGATATTAATTAACATAATGAGCTAGGTTAGTGGTTGTCAGTTTTTGCTTAAATCACATTTGGGGGCTTGTCTTATGAGCAAATTTGTCTTTAGTGTTTTAAGCGCTGCTAATCAGTGCACTTTTGCGGGTTTGAGCACCTGGTATGCTCTGTGATACTTTAGTAGTCTACTGCTTAAAGAGGTTGGCTCTGTTTTGCATTATTTACTAAAAGCCGCGACTGTTGTCTAAAATATTTTGGGCTGTATTTTAGGCTAGTCATATTCTAGTGGTTTATCCACTTAATTTGGGATCAGCTGTGCTGATTGTGTTGAGCGCTCTCAGGTGCGCAGCTGACGTACCTGATGGTGTTTGGTTGGTTGGACAGTTCTGTTGTTCACATTTTTTGGAGGGCTTGTCAAAAGTGTGAACTTTAAAACTTTTGTCACCTCAAGTTTGAAGGAATTGACTTCAGCAGTTGGAAGCTGGCTGAAGCTTCTCATCGGTGCTGATTGTGAGTACTATCAGATGTGTATGTGTATGTTGCTGTTGCTTGTGACACATTCAAGGGCAGTAGGAAATTTTGTTTGCTGGTTCACTGTCATCTGTGTACTAAACACTTGATGGTGAGCTGTTTGAGTAAGCTGTTTACAAACAAAGAAAACTGTTTACTGTTTTTGCTCAACAACATGGCTTTCAATTTAAAAAGATTTCTTGAACATCCCACAGTGCAGGTCTTTGTAGACTGCACAAGAGAACAAAAGTTAAGTGTAGCAAAACATTTTAACATTGACATCAGAAAATATGCTGATGATGAATGGTTGGGTTGTGAACTGTTTTGTGACTTAAGTCAGCTTGGGATATTCCCAGAGATAAATGAGCAACGACGTTTGAGAGAAAAAGAGGAGGAAGATGAACGTTGGATTGCCACAAGGAGAAAAGAGCTTGAAGAAGAGCGAGCTGCTCTTGAGCAGGAGCGAGCTGCGTTTAAAGAAAAACAAAGAGAACGACAGCTTGAAACTGCCAAAAGGGAACTACAACTTAAACAACAGACTTTCTTAAAAGAGCAGGAACAAGAACGTCAAGCTGCTTTAGAGGAGGAAAAGAAGCGTCTTCGTGAACAAGAACGACAAAGACTTCAAGCTGCCCTGGAAAAGAAGAGACGTCTTATGGAGCAAGAAAGACAGGAGTTGCTGAGAGAGTTGGAGCAAGAAAGATTGGAGTCACAGAGAGAAATAAAGCTCCATGCTGAACAACTGAAAAAGCAATGTTCGTGTCCCACTGTGTGTCATCCAAAGGTGACACCAGAGCCTTGCACTCAAGAAGGTGAGCCTCTCACACCTCTACAGGAGATGGCACCACAAGAACCTCATCTTCAGGAGGAGAAGATTGAGGATGACATAAATCTGGGTGACAGTTTCTTCTTGTTTCTTGAAACTAAACATGAAACTGAACCTGAACAAATTCCAGTTCAGTCAGATGAGAACATAAAAGAACTAAATGAGCTGAAGGAAAATAACATTGACCTGAGTGAATGTTTTTTTTTCAGTTCTGAAGCAGAAGAAGTCCCAGTGAGCTTAACTGAGGACCCAGAAGAAACCGTTTCTCCTGTTTCTTTGTATTCTTCTGTAACTCCTGCTAAAAACAATGATGGAGATGATGATGTTGACTTTAGTGACAGTTTTTTATTGTTATATAAAACTAATCAACTCTCATCCAAGTCAGGAGA
>JBBPBX010052520.1:14118-24180 GCA_038048925.1 Garcialebias charrua
CTGTGAGATGTGAGGTGCTGCAGCCTTATGTTGAACGTGTTGTACTGTATATGAATCTGTGTTTAACTGTCTTTGCTGTGTTTACAGTGTGGCAGAAAACAGAGCTGTTGCAACTGACGCAGGGATGCTGTCCAGTGCAGACAATGAGGACAGATTCCCCTTGACTGTCATGGCAAATATCCAGTCTTACACTGACATCATTAGACATGATGTTGGTATTTGTTTGGTGTTTGGTGCTAAACAAAAGCCTTACAGAGTAGACGGAGATAAGCGTCGTCTGTTTGGCTTCCAAACATTCTGAGATACCACAATGTTTTGTTTGGAGAGGAGTGCTGTGTCTATAGGTGACATCTGCACGTTCTCCCCCAACAAAACTCTGGCGGTGGGGATGTTATGCACCCTGGGGAATGTAGAAGATTAAACATCCTTGCTTTTATTTATCATGGCTGCAAACTGCTGTAGCCTGTTGGTTCAATAAAGAACTCACCTTTTTTTAACTCTGCTTCAATCAGGCTTGATTGGGCAGAGCTGCTGTTCACCTGCAGGTCCAGCCTATAAAGCTGACATGCTGTGTTTGGTGCAGGGTGGAGCCTTACTGATGTGAGGTTGTGATTGCCAACTGAGTTTGGTGGACAAGCAAGGGTGCTTGTTGGAGCAACTTGGAGCCTGCTGAAGGTAAACCAAGTTTTGATTAAGGTAGCTGTATTGCTGCCTATTTGTGTTCCAGAGTGTTCTCCACCCACTCTGATCACTGTGTTGAGCTCTCATGCTACTTGGTGTGAGCTAAAGCTCTTGAGGTAAAGCTCTTGAGGTTTGGGGGCTCTTTAAACAGCTCATGTAGAGCAAAGGATGCTCTTTTAACAGCTCTAGTGCTTACTAGAGTTGTGTGAAGTTAAGAGTAATCTAGTGGAGACTCGTTGTACCAAGACTGGCTTGAGGAACGAGTGGTGGCTTATTGAAGTCTTCTGGATGGTGTGAAACTCAGCTGAGGGTTCACTGGAACTGCTGAGGACACTGTCAGGTAACCTAACAATTCTGAGAGATCTCCACCCTCTCAGATTGTTGTTGTTTGCTCCTGTTGGAGCTGAAATAGGCCCTTAAGGCCTGGCACTGGTTTCAGGACTAGATGCTAAAAGCAAGAGTTGTGAGTATTTAAGCTCTTTGAGAGTTTGTGTGACTCTAGCTTAAATAGAGTGTGGTTTTGGACTGCTGTACTCTGGTTGACTCTTCTTTTTTGTCAGATGCTGAAGGGAAGCGTCTGAGCTGCTGCCCAGGAGGGGGACAGCTAAGGTGGAACAGAGTGAGAGACTGTTTTCTCATCTTTTTCTCCATTTATTTGATACTTTCGACTGTGTGGGTGTCGGTAGTTCAGTTATCGCTTTTCTTTTATTTAGAGGTATTTTTGGCTAGGCAGATCGTCACCTGGGAAGGCACGACGGTCCTGTATAGGATTGGGTCGGCCTGGGAGACGTTTTGTTCATTTCCGCCGCACCCACCTGTCCTACAATCCTTTGAACTTTCTCTTTTTAATTTATTTTTGTTTCTTTAAGGACGCTGAGCAGGAGAAGGCGCTCCAGACGGGTGGGAGAAGCCTGAGAGGACCCTGACCGCCTGGAGAATCTTAGTTTTAGTTAAATAAATATCATTTAAACCTTTTCTTGTGTCCAGTGTCCTTTAAATGTGTTTTGGCCCTCATACGGTCGTAACAGAGCTACATTGGCTGCAGTTGTTGCATTGTGCTGTTGACTGAGTTTATGGGCCACCAAGAAACACGTCAGGTTCATAACAGTAAAAATGTCTAAATTGTATTGCATTCTTGTTTTGAGATTGTTCCATGGTTAAGCCCCACTTGCCATATATATATTTTTTGACATATATTGACTTTTTATTTGCTCTTCTATAAAATAGTTATTAACTAAAACATGAACTGAGAAACGTCACTTAAAGTTGTATTTACATTATCATGAACAATATTAAAGTATTTTGACAACGTAAACATATTCTGAAGAAACTAAAGTTTAATCACCATGTTCTTATTTTATTGGGGAGATTGGATTTCATACAAATAAATGGTGGCACCTCACTTTATACGCCAGCTGGCAAGACTGTGCTTAGATTAGGCAGACTTTTTACTTCATTGTAAGTGACATATCCGCTGAGACATCAGCCATATCCCAACTAAATGGTTTTATGACAATTACAATATTATTCTATTTATTTTTTAACTCAGAAGGAATGTCTGTGGTGTATTTATTTTTTATTCTTTTAAGGTTTAAGCCAAAAGACATGGTCTCTCCAGCATGCTCTGAGTCTTCACATGGGGTTGCCTTCCGGTTGGACATGCCCTGAACATCTCCCTAGACAGGTGTCCAGGGGGCATCCTTAGCAGCACCTCACTTGGCTCGTCTAGATGTGAAGGAGCAGTGGCTCTAATCTGAGTCCCTCCTGGACAATCAAACTTCTCACTCAGTTCTAAAGAGAGAGCTCACCTACCCTGCAAAAATAACCAACTTTGACCTCTCATATGTCAGATTTTGTCCTTTCAGTTACTTTTCATTCAACCTTTATTTATACAGGTTAATCTCATTGAGCCATGATGACTCATTTACAAGAGAGACCTGTACTGCCCAGAGTTTGGGACAGTTTGGGACATAAATAAAGGCAGCTTGATGGATTAGTGATTAGCACTGTTGTTGTCACAGCAGAGAGTCCTTGGCTCAATCTCCAGTTTGGACTAGGACTCTTTCTGTGTGGAGTTTGTATGTCCTCGTGCTTGCAAGGGTACGGTATCCACCCAAAGTCGAAAAAACATGTGTGTTAGACTGCCTTCAGGCCCAGCCCTCCCTTGTTAAATAAAGTTGTGCTCTCAATGGGATCTACCTGGTTAAATAAAGGTAAATAAAATCAAGGTAGATTGACCAGTAAATGAATAGCTTTGCAGCTCATTTCCCTGTTCCATTTTATTTATTTATTTTATTTTTATTTATTTATAAATTTTGTTCATTTTTAAAATACAATACAAAACAATCCCATAAACGAAAACATACACAGGGTGTCCGCTGGGTCTTGAAAGTTATTAAAAGTTGATAGATCAATTTTGGGGAAATTAAGGGTCTTGAAAATTATTAAAAAGTCTTGAAAGCGATTTGATGAGGTATTTTTATTTATTTATTGCTGTTATTCTAGCTTTAAATAATTTGACAGCAAAAAGTATGTATAACTAATATTTGTTTTCCTCACCGCGGAGGATTCTGAAACTGATTTTTGATTTGATTTGATTTTATGTTTATTCATTCATTTTAAAAGAACAATACAAGACAGTTTCATCAGATACAAGAATACAAGTAGGATAAAATGAAGGGAGCAGAAAGAAGATGAAATCTTATTATATCTGCCCCTTATTTCACAGTTTGTTCAACCAATGATAACCTTCAAACTACATCACAAAATGAATAATTCTACTTAATTTTACTAACTGTAATACACAAACTACATCACAAAATGAATAATTCTACTTAATTTATCTAGCTGTAATACACAAACTACATCACAAAATGAATAATTCTACTTAATTTTTCTAACTGTAATACACAAACTACATCATTCTAACTGTAATACACAAACTACATCAGAAAATGAATAATTCTACTTAATTTTTCTAACTGTAATACACAAACTACATCACAAAATGAATAATTCTACTTAATTTTTCTAACTGTAATACACAAACTACATCACAAAATGAATAACTCTACTTAATTTTTCTAACTGTAATACACAAACACACTAAGCTACATCATAAGTACAACATAAGTGTAATACACAAACACACTAAGTTACATCATATATAGTTTTTGAGCAAGTCCTTTTTGACCTTTTTCTTAAATGTATACATTGATTTTGCATTTTTAACATCACTCTCCAGAGCATTCCACAATCGAACTCCCTGAATTGAGGTAGACCGTCCCTTTAAGCTGGTTCTGAATTGTGGTTTGATGAATATCTCTGTCCCTTTGAGATTGTAATAACTGTCTTTTTATAAAATAAACGAGATTCGCACAAATTTAGAGTGTCATGTTACAACAGCCTTTACGGCTAGGCCTATCTTGTGCGCATGCACGGCTGCTTTATCTCCAAGTTGAGTCTGTGTGTTCGAGTAAGTTGCCGCGAGACCGTGAGAACAATGGGTAAATGCAAGTTTTCAGACTCCTGGTTGGAGATGCCTGATTTTCAAGAATGGCTGAGTCCTGTCGCCAAGAATAACCGTGAGGCTTATTGTCCATCCATCCATCCATCCATCTTCTTCCGCTTATCCGGGGTCGGGTCGCGGGGGTAGCAGCCTAAGTAGGGAGGCCCAGACTTCCCTCTCCCCAGCCACTTGGAGCAGCTCCTCCGGGGGAATCCCAAGGCGTTCCCAGGCCAGCCGAGAAACATAGTCCCTCCAGCGCGTCCTGGGTCTTCCTCTGGGTCTCCTCCCGGTGGGACGTGCCCGGAACACCTCACCAGGGAGGCGTCCAGGAGGCATCCTAACCAGATGCCCGAGCCACCTCAACTGGCTCCTCTCGATGTGGAGAAGCAGCGGCTCTACTCCGAGTCCCTCCCGGATGACTGAGCTTCTCACCCTATCTCTAAGGGAGAGTCCAGCCACCCTGCGGAGAAAACTCATTTCAGCCGCTTGTATCCGAGATCTTGTTCTTTCGGTCATAACCCAAAGCTCATGACCATAGATGAGGGTGGGAACGTAGATCGATCGGTAAATTGAGAGCTTTGCCTTTTGACTCAGCTCTCTCTTCACCACGACAGACCGGTACAGCGCCCGCTTCACTGCGGACGCTGCACCTATCCGCCTATCGATCTCACGCCCCAGTTTTCCCTCATTCGTGAACAAGATCCCGAGATACTTAAACTCCTCCACTTGGGGCAGGACCTCCTCCCCGACCCGGAGAGGGCATGCTACCCTTTTCCGGCTCAAGACCATGGCCTCGGATTTGGAGGAACTGATCCTCATCCCGGCCGCATCGCATTCAGCTGCAAACCGCTCCAGCGAAAGCTGTAGATCACGAGCTGATGAAGCCAATAGGACCACATCATCTGCAAAAAACAGAGAAGCGATTCTAAGGTCACCAAAACGGATCCTCTCAACACCTTGGCTGCGCCTAGAAATTCTGTCCATAAAAGTTATGAACAGAATCGGTGACAAAGGGCAACCTTGGCGGAGTCCAACTCTCACCGGAAACGAGCCTGACTTACTGCCGGCAATGCGGACCAAGCTCTGACACCGGTCGTACAGGGACCTAACAGCCCTTATCAAAGGGCCTGGTACCCCATACTCCCGGAGTACCCCCCACAGAACCCCCCGAGGGACGCGGTCGAATGCCTTCTCCAAGTCCACAAAACACATGTAAACTGGTTGGGCAAACTCCCACGCACCCTCCAGGACCCTGCTGAGGGTGTAGAGCTGGTCCAGTGTTCCACGACCAGGACGAAAACCACACTGCTCCTCCTGAATCCGAGGTTCGACTATCCGACGGACCCTCCTCTCCAGAACCCCTGAATAGACCTTACCAGGGAGGCTTAAGAGTGTGATCCCCCTATAGTTGGAACACACCCTACGGTCCCCCTTTTTAAATAGGGGAACCACCACCCCAGTCTGCCAATCCAAGGGAACTGCCCCAGATGTCCACGCGATATTGCAGAGTCGCGTAAGCCAACACAACCCTACAACATCCAGAGCCCTAAGGAACTCCGGGCGAATCTCATCCACCCCCGGAGCCTTGCCACCGCGGAGCTTTTTAACCACCTCGGCGACCTCAGCACCAGAGATCGGAGAACCCGACCCAAAGTCCCCAGGCTCTGCTTCCTCAGTGGAAGACGTGCCAGTAGGATTGAGGAGGTCTTCGAAGTATTCCGCCCACCGACTCACAACATCCCGAGTTGAGGTCAGCAGCACGCCACCTCCACCATAAATGGTGTTGGTCTCGTACCTCTTTCCCCCCCTGAGACGCCGGATGGTGGACCAGAATCGCCTCGAAGCCGTACGGAAGTCATTCTCCATGGCCTCTCCGAACTCCTCCCACGCCCGAGTTTTTGCCTCAGCAACCACCCGAGCCGCATGCCGCTTGGACTGCCGGTACCTATCAGCTGCTTCCGGGGTCCCACAAGCCAAAAAGGCCCAATAGGACTCCTTCTTCAGCCTGACAGCATCCCTCACTGCCGGTGTCCACCACCGGGTTCGAGGGTTGCCACCTCGACAGGCACCAACAACCTTGCGGCCACAGCTCCGATAAGCTGCCTCGACAATAGAGGCGCGGAACACGGCCCACTCGGACTCCATGTCCCCCGCCTCCCTCGGAACGTGTTCAAAGCTCTCCCGGAGGTGGGAGTTAAAGCTCCGTCTTACGGGAGACTCTGCCAGACGTTCCCAGCAGACCCTCACGATACGTTTGGGTCTGCCAGGTCTGACCGGCATCCTCCCCCACCATCGGAGCCAACTCACCACCAGGTAGTGGTCAGTAGACAGCTCCGCCCCTCTCCTCACCCGAGTGTCCAAGACATGCGGCCGCAGATCAGATGAGACGACAACAAAGTCGATCATCGAACTGCGACCTAGGGTGTCCTGGTGCCAAGAGCACATATGGACACCCTTATGCTTAAACATGGTGTTCGTTATGGACAATCCATGACGAGCACAGAAGTCCAATAACAGAACACCACTCTGGTTCAGATCAGGGGGGCCGTTCCTCCCAACCACACCCCTCCAGGTCTCACTGTCATTGCCCACGTGAGCGTTGAAGTCCCCCAGTAGAACAAGGGAGTCCCCAGGAGGCGCACTCTCCAATACCCCCTCCAAGGACTCCAAAAAGGGTGGGTAGTCTGAGCTGCCGTTTGGTGCATAGGCACAAACAACAGTCAGAGCCCGTCCCCCCACACGTAGGCGAAGGGAGGCTACCCTCTCGTTCACCGGGGTGAACCCCAACGTACAGGCACCAAGATGGGGGGCAACCAGTATGCCCACTCCTGCTCGGCGCCTCTCACCAGGGGCAACTCCAGAGTGGAAGAGTGTCCAACCCCTCTCAAGGAAACTGGTTCCAGAGCCAGAGCCATGCGTTGAGGTGAGTCCGACTATTTCTAGTCGGAACCTCTCAACCTCACACACTAGCTCAGGCTCCTTCCCCACCAGAGAGGTGACATTCCATGTCCCAATGGCCAGCTTCTGTAGCCGAGGATCAGACCGCCAGGGTCCCCGCCCTCGGCCGCCACCCATCTCACATTGCACCCGACCCCTTTGGCCCCTCCCACAGGTGGTGAGCCCATGGGAAGAGGCTTATTGTACTTTTTTTAATTTAAAAGATGAGCGTAGCCTCGATGGGCATAAATGCTGAAGCTGAGTTGGAAGAACTGAAAAAAAAGAGAAACGTTCTTCAAAAGGTGTGCGATTCTCTGCAAAAAGATGCCTATCAGTTGGCAGAGCAGGCAGAGGGAAAGTCAGGTTCTTTAATGGCCCAACTGATCACCAAGTCCAATGTCTTGAGAAGGAGACGTAAATAAAAACTCAGTGAGCTGGTGCAAACTGAAGAGTTGCTGGAATGCAAAGCAACTGCACTGAGGCACATGTAATGATTACTGTGTCTATTAAGATGGTATAGTGGTTAGGGCGTTTGACTTGGGACCCGAAGGACGCGGGTTCGCGTCCCGGCCACTACACACCTTGGGGTGTCTATGAGTGCACACCTATTTCTCCAGCTCCCCGAGCGCTTTCTATGGCTGCTCACTGCACCACCTGGTAGGTGGTTGGGTTAAATGCAGAGACGAATTTCGTCTGTGTATGGGAAACATACGCAGATGACAGGAATAGACAATTATTATTATTATTATTATTCTTATTCGCCATTGTTCAACCGAGTTAATTAGCTACGAGTCTTGTTGTAACCTAAGCTATATTTTCTTAAACCTAGTCGTGGTTCAGTTTCTTCTTTTGAACTTTTTTTATTTCTACTGTATCTCAGTTCTGTTGTAGGCTTGAGATTCACGGATTTAATTGAAAACAACAGCAGTTTTGTAAACCAAAGATTTGTTACTTAATGAAACAAAGTGACGATAAGGTCTTGAATTTATTTTGGAAGGTCTTTAAAAAGTCTTGAAAAGGTATTGAAAATTTCAATACCTTCAATTTGAAATTAACTTCATTATTCCTGCATATACCCTGATACAAGATATATTAAAAAAAAAGAAAGGTAGCAGAAAGAAGAAAAAAATATATTAGTTTGAAAAGCTTGAAATACAGGTATTTAAACTCCACTTTAGGCAGCACCTCCCTCCCAATCCAAAGAAGGTAGCCCACTATTTTCTTTCTGCTGACCATGGCCTCAGATTTGGAGGTGCTGCTCTTCATACCAGTTGTTTCACACTAAATTGCAAACTGCTCTAATGAGAGCTGGAGACCACAGAACCACCTTGCCACCAAACCAAAACCCCTACCATGCAATGTACAGTTCTGACCGAATCCAACTTCCGCATTTAAAAGTTGTGACTTACTGCCACCAATGCAAAGCAGACTCATGCACTCTTTGGATCGAGACTGAATGACCTGTAACAGTGGACCTCCAATCCTATACTCGTCGAGCACCCCCACTGGGTACACCCAGGAAACTTGGTCAAATGCCTCATCCAAGTCCACAAAACACCTACAGACTGGTTGAGAAAATTCTCATGCACCGCAAGGCCCTTGCTCCAGGGCTCAGTGTTCCACGGCTCTGACTAAACCCATATTGTTCACCTCCAACATACATAATTTTGGTAAAGCACTGCTTCCTCCACCTCAGCTGTCTGGTGGTTTAACTGAATCATACTGGAGCTGATCCAGAGTCTCTATCCAAAGCCTCACCAAACTACTCCCACACACATCTTTGCCTCAGCAACAGGGCTGCTGCTTGATTGGCCCACCAGTGTCCCTGTTTCCTTTGGAGTCCTAGGAGTGCTAACAAGGCACAATAAGACACCTTCTTCTGCTTGATAACCTCTCTTCCTTGAAATGTTCATCTCCATGTTAATGGATGTTCGATATGAGAGGGAAGCTACCTTGGCGATGAAGGTGCGGAACATGGCCCACTCAAACAGTGCACCTCTTTTCTGCAAGGCAGTTGAAGCTATGTTGGAGGTGGGATTTAAAAATATTTTAGTTCTTCTGCCAGGCATTCCCAGCAAAGCCTCACTACACATTTGTCTCAACTGTGTCTATCCATCATCTATCTCAGCAGTAGGATCCAACTCACAAACATGTGATTATCAGTTGACAGCTCAGATCCTCTTTTAAGCTTTATATTATTTATCTTTTAATTTAATGACTGGATTATAACCTGTTCAAAGAGGGACAAAGGTGAATTTGGGCACTGGTGGTTTTTGAAATTGAAATGATCACAGTTCAAAAATGGTGTGTAGTCAGTCTGACAAAACATGATAAAACACAAAATGTCAGACATTTTACAAGATTGAACATACAGTGAAAATGTATTTACTATATTCTGAGAATTCATGTTGTTAAGTATATGGCATGTGTTTGCCAATGCAAGATGCTTAAAAATACATTTTGAAAATGCTTGCAAAGACATTGGGTTTGGAAAATATGTTATAATATAAACATAACATGCAGAGCTGAACATAATGTCAATTTTCTGCTAGTAGTTTAATACTCATTGACAAGATTTACCTATTAAATGTGTTGCCTGTTTGCTTGGTGTACATGTGGGCATGTTGCTCTGTTTCAGTGTTCTAAGAATCCCAGCTGAGCTGGAGCTGATTTGGTGAAAAAACACATCCAATAACCTGCACTGCTGTCTGCCTCTCTTACACTCAAACAGGGAATTATTCATGCATTAACAGCAAATAATCTATCAAACATAGACGAAAACTACCAGTTAAATTTTAGACACAAAAAATTTATCATCTGTATAGCATTTTTAAATATCTCAACATTTTCTAACTATTTTTTGCAGAGTTCCTTTTTTTCTTTGCAGCAAACCTGACATGCAGGCTATAGTAAAGTACAAAATCTTGTTTTGTTTT
>JBBPBX010052521.1:0-24180 GCA_038048925.1 Garcialebias charrua
ATATTCATGAACACATCGTATGATTTATTTACATCATTAATATATACACTTTCCCAGTTTTGTTTAGTTAGATCATCCTTTAATTTATCTAATGCTTTCTTTGATGTATTTATTATAAATGATTTCTTTTTTGGAATTGTAAGTGGAATAGATTGATACTTTTGATAAAATGTAAAGATTGGTAGGTGATCACTAAGATCGCTCATCAATATACCACCGAATACATCCCCATTTGTCGTGTTTGTAAAAATATTATCTATTAATGTTGCACTGTGAGCTGTGATTCTTGTAGGCTTAGAAATTAGTGGATAAAGATTTAAAGATTGCATTGAATTTCTAAATGTATTTATACTATTAGAATCTGTTTTTTTTGCCAAATCGACATTAAAGTCACCACATAAAAAATTGTTTTATTATAGTTCTTATTTAATAGTTCAACAATCTTGTCTGAGAATAAATCAATATTTAAGCTAGGTGGTCGGTACACACAACTTATGATAATATTTCTTTCGTTATTATTTAATATTTCAATTGTTATCATTTCAATTATGTTTTCCTCAATTATTGTCATTTCGTTGCTTAATTTACAGTTTATTGTTTTGTGTACAAATAGAGCTACACCACCACCTCTTGAGTGATTTCTGTTCATCGTATATAGTTCATAATCATTGATGTGGAAAATATCGGTATTATCATTGTTTAGCCATGTTTCTGATAAAGCTATTATCGAGAATGTTCTATTTAATTTCATTAAATAATCGGTTATCTTAGAAAAATTGGCATTGATACTTCTGCAGTTGAAATGAATTAGTGACAAACCAGTTTTTGATTGAGAGATATCATGAAATTGTTTGTCATTGTAATAATCGCATTCCTCTATTGTAGGAAAGAATCCCGGATCAATCAAATCATCAAAGTTATAGACTTTAGGTTCAGTGTTTTCTGTCAAAGTCATACTCATAAACTTCCGTTTAATAGACTATTTAATAGAACTTTGTGCCAATATAACCAGATGACTTGAAATTATCCTCTTCTGGATTTATTAGAATTTTTCCAAATCCTTCATTTCGTGTATGATTTTCGGTTGTGAACTATCTTGAACCTTTATCCAAACAAATCCGTTTCTTGTCCATGTTGATGTAATTTTTTGTTGTTTTCTCAGTAACCTCGATTCCTTAGCAATAGTGGCATTTTTTCTTGTTAGATGTTCATTAAGATATACCTTTGTACCTTGAAGTTTTGTTCTAGCTTGAAATAATACATTGTTTCTTAATTTCCTACTGATAAATCTGACTACTATATTTGGTTTGGTTTTGTCCAGTCCAGGTAGGGTATAACAAATTGAAAGATCCTCTTTTACAATGTTAAAGTCCTTTTCTTGAAGATAGGATACAACCTGGTCCTCCAAGGTTTGTAATTCCTGCTGTGAAGCGTCTTCAGTTGTTTCAGGACCCTTTAGCGCTTTGGAAAAGGTCTTAGGTTTTATTTTCAAACCAGATATCAACAGGTTTTCTTGTCTGTTAATTCTTTCCATGTCCTCCATCCTTTTCTCAAGATCAGATATTTTTTTATCCTTATCATTTATTTGAATTCTTAGAAGTTTCACCTCTTCAATTAATCCAAAATTTGTTCTTGTTTTGATTCCAACTTGGTAATTGTTGAACTCATAAAATCTAAAGACCTTTTGATGTCTTCCATGTCTTGATCACTATGTTCTTCCAAGTGTTCTTTTTTTGTACGTCTGGATTTACTCGTCATTATTTGAAGTAGGGATGTCCCGATCAGGTTTTTTTGGCCTCGAGTCCGAGTCCGAGTCCTTTAATTTGAGAATTGGCCGATTTCGAGTCCCGATCCGATACTTCTAAAATACATTTTTAAAATGAAGGGAAAAAAAAGAAACAGATCTAGATGTCCCTTAATTTTTATATTATTTACCTTAATATTTAACAGAATACTTCTGTGAGGTAGATTGAACAATCAAGTACCGTAATAAGATTTTTAAAAAATTCTTCACGTTGAAGTTTAGTGTAACAGTATGAAATAAAAATGTCTAATTTAAAATAAGCAGCTCAACTTAAAATACTGAGCAGGCATGTAAACAAATAAGAAACTTAGGTTGTTGTGTTAAATGCAGCCTTTTCCTTACCTCCTCTTGAAATACGAACTGTCTGTACCTCCTCTTGAAATACGAACTGTACATAACTCACAGTTTGCAAACGCAATATCTTTGTCATCCACTTTAAAATATCTCCACACGACAGACATCGCTGCCTCCCTTCAAGCTGCCGCGTTCCGCGTCTTTTTTACGACAGTCACTGCTTTACGGCAGGCGCGGCTGCAAAAATATTGTGCACGTTTTGTTTCGAGACAATTTGACTCTGTAACACAACATACAGTTAATATAATATTCCCGTTTGTGTTTAGAATAAATCGCTGCCTCCACTTAAAGCTAATGCTGCGTTCCACTTCTTTTTTACGACAGTCACGCTTTACGGCAGGCGCTGTTGCTAAAATATTGTGCACGTTCTTTTTCGAGACAATTTGACTCTGTAACACAACATACAGTTAATATAATATTCCCGTTTGTGTTTAGAATAAATATACACATATATATCCGACCACTTAAGCTAATATGCTGCGTTCCACTTCTTTTTTACGACAGTCACGCTTTACGGCAGGCGCTGTTGCTAAAATATTGTGCACGTTCTTTTTCGAGACAATTTGACTCTGTAACACAACATACAGTTAATATAATATTCCCGTTTGTGTGTAGAATAAATATACACATATATATCCGATCCCTGATCGGTGTGTAACGCCCGAGTCGAGTCGAGTCTGAAATCACGTGATCGGGACCCGGTTTTCGATCACGTGATCGGATCGGGACATCCCTAATTTGAAGTACTCACTTTTCAGGAAATAATGTTCCATCAGCTAGCCGTGTGGCCTGCTTCAATTCCAAGGCGTGGCCGCCCTCCAGTGGTAGCTGGTGGTCACCACACCCGAATCAAATGTCAGAAAAAGCAAAAAGGAAGAAGAAAAAAGATCCTTGCGGCCACGTAGACCATAGAATCCTCCAGCGAGGCCAACCAAAAAACCTTCGTTTCACAGAGTTAGCACAACCTCTGCAGTTCTAGAGTTCGCCGCGGCCACACACCGACCAATTTATCCCGGCAGGCCGACTCTGCGGCTGGCGAGCAGTGCGTCCACCCTGTCGAAGGTCCAGGCCCAGCCACGTCTCTGCTGCACACCAGCAGCCGCTGGACTCAGGTCCGACCCAAGGACCCGGATCCTCCTGCTCCGACAACCCGCAGGTCTCCACGGTCCACTCCACGGACCCAGCAGACTCTGTCCCAGCAGCGAGCAGTCTCACAGGACCGAGGAAATCAATCCGTCTAACGATAAAATTCAACAGGTATGTTAAAACTCCCTGTGTGTAGAATTGTTCACCTAGTAATTTATTTGCGAGCAATTAGTGAGCAATTTATTCAGATAGCTCTCTCGAGGCGCAGCATTTCTTCAAGCGACCGTTCGTGGCAGCCATCTTGACTCTTTTGATCAGTAACATTTAAGGAGTCCTGACACATTTACCAAGTCATTCACATATAAAATAAATAGCTTTGGTCCAAGTACAGAGCCTTGGGGAACTCCACATGTGATATTACAGAGGTCAGATCTTACATCATTTATTTGTACAAATTGTTTCCTATCTTTCAAGTAGCTAGATACCCACTGTAATGCTGGTCCTCTAATACCATATTTGTTCAGTTTTTCAAGGAGAATGGTGTGATCAATAGTATCGAATGCTTTTTTTAAATCAACAAAAATACTGATACAATATTGTTTTTGATCGACAGCAGTAGTTATTTGTTCCATTAATTCCATGAGAGCCATTGATGTAGAGTTTTTTGCTCTAAACCCATACTGACTGTTGCTTAGAATATTTTGTTTATCTATAAATTGATCTAGTCTGTTTACAAATAGTTTTTCAAGAATTTTTGAAAACTGTAGTAAAAAGGATATAGGTCTATAATTGTTGAACAAACATTTATCACTATTTTTAAAAAGAGGAACTACCTTTCATATTATCTGGAAATATTCCTGTTGAAGGGATTAACAGGATATCATCATGTTTGCATAACACAATTCCATTGAGTATTACTGGCAATCAAAAATAAGCTGGTGTTATTCATTACATTATTGTTGCTGAAACATAAAAAAAAAACATTTTTGATAATACATAATATATTTACATTATAGTAACAGATAAAATGTTTTTAATTTCAACTTAATATTTTAAAGTAATCTTGTTTTAATATAATATGTTGTGTAGGGAGCAAGCTCATCTCTGGTTGAGCGATGAAGCAGCAGAGAAGTCCCGCGAAGAGAGAGAGTTCAGGTTTAAGTGAGGTGAAGGGCAATAAGAGATCGATGGATTGGCCTCAGCGGCTTAAGTACCCAGAGGGCTGGGCCTTTGGCGCGACGCTGACGCCCCTGCCGTAAAGGCGTGAATGTATTCCTTCATGTAATCGCGCGGGGGCGCAATTTCCATAGCATATTTTGCACCGAGAGACATGACTGAAAGGGAACATGTCTGTTTTATTTATACGCATTGTGTGGGACGGATGTACACAATAAAATTAAATAAGTTGAACAGCTTTTTTTTCAGTGTGCATGAACATCTTGTGATTACATTCTGTTAGTTAATAAAATCTGCGGTGTGGTTTGATGATATGTGTTAAAAGTAATAGAAAATAAAGAAGCTAGCCTCCACACATTTGTCTATAAAAAATGGAATTTCATTCTATTATTTGAAAACAGTATCGTATCTAGACTGGAATAACCACGTTTCTCTTCTTTTACAGTCAAGAGAAAGGAGTCACCAGAATTGAACAACTTGTGTCTTCTGGATGAAGCCCGTGAGACAACGTAAAAAAAAAGCCTTTAGGTTGATGCAGTATTTTTTTTGTACATTTTTCACTTCTTACTTTTCCTAATAAATATTTTTTTTCTTAAGTGGTGTCATTGAGCAATAACTTCCTAAACATATTTTACAATGTTAAGTGTGTACAGTATAGTGTTTGTTTAAAAGCATACTGGAAGTTAAGAATATTTTCCATTTGCATTTGACCTTTAAAGAATCATAAGAAAAAGATTATTAGATTATTAGATTTGAACAGCCCTCCATCCATCCATCCATCCATCCATCCATTGTCCGCTTATCCTGAAGGTCGTGGATGCAGCAGCGTAACCCGGGACGCACAGACGTCAACATCAACCCGATGAAGCTGTTTTTGGATGCCCATAAGGAGTTTCCTGATCAACAAACATTAAATTATTAATACTTTATTTTTACATTTAAAGAAACAAGCTTTTTATGTTTAAGGGACCGTTTAAACCAAATTATCTATTTGCATTTGACTTTGAATTATCCCTAACCAAAAATTACCATTTAAATTTAATGAAATACTAACCTTTAATATTACAGGGCCAATTAAAACCTAATTAATTCCTAATCTGTACCTTACTGTAAAAATAGTTTCACTGATTACAGGAGAGTGTGATGTGTTTAGCAATTTTAACAGGAACCTTGTGCATATCTGAAAATAATACAAGTGAGGATATTTTTAAACATCTTTATTATAAAGAAACATAAAATGGAAAACACATGGTTTTAAAACAAGCTCAAAAGGCAATACAGTAAGATTATGACTTTGTTTTAAAAGTTAATTCTCAGAGGGAACTCCATTATAGCAAGTAAATAGCTCAAGGGACATTACCGCAACCAGGTGGTGAGACGAGGTCCTGCAGGCTGTTCTTCTTCTAACGTTTAGTGGTGGGTAGTAAATACCTTGAGGGAACACTACAGCCACCATGTGGTAAAACGAGTAGGAATCTGGACCCCGCCCACAGAAGGGGTTCAAAAAAGCTGTGGAAACAGAACTACATGTCGGCCGAACCGAATTGAGCCAATCTGATCCGATCTGATCCGACCCACGCCGAGCGGTGGAAAAGGGCAATAGTCAAATTAAATCCAGGGCCAGAGCAGGCAACATTGAATCCTATCTGAAATTAATGACTGAGGCTAAATACAGTAAGATTGTTATTGAAGTTGGTGGTAATGACACCCTGTTATGCCAACTGGAGGTCACAAAAATTAACGTTTGCTGTAAAGATTGCTGTAATATAAACCTTTACTTAAGAGGCCAAATCTTGATTCAGGAATCCTAGCCAATTATAGAACTATATCTTACCTAACTTTTATCAAAAAAAAAAATTCTAGAAAAAAATAGTTGCAGGTCAGTTGCGTGAACATCTACAAAGAAATAATTTGTTTGAAGAGTTTCAGTCAAGTTTCCAGTAGAGCTGTCGTTTCAAACCCAGACCCAGAGCCCGGCCCTGCCTGACTCGGATTCGGACCGGGCCGGGCCATAATAATGCGTTTAATTGTAAATCATGTGAGGACATGTCTCTTTAAGAAATAAAGTGTTGTGCTACATGACCCGGGCACTGATCGGCTGTTATAGCACAAGATGTCTATACATGTCTGTTTACCCGCGCTCTTTTTCAACTGGACATTAATCATGTTGTGGTTTCTGAACGTTCTGTGCGTTCAAAAGTTTCTAGTGGTGAACCAAAATGCCAGAAATATTTTTTTTTACCAAAATGCTTAGTAACGAATGAACGAATCCGAAGCTGGACCTTTCGACCACCTGCTTCAACCACCAAACCAGTGTATTAAGTGGTTTGACATATTTCAAAAACTGTTTGGATTAAAAAGTGTTTCTCTGTACGGAGAGGCTGCGTCCGCTGACACAGAAGGAACAGAGGCGGTCGTTAACACGACGTTCAAAGAACTGATCCCCGAGAGGGTCTACAGGTCTGAACACGGTTTCCATCTCGCACTTTTCTTCTTCATCACCTTTGTGGTCATCACTGCACAGCTAATTTTTCATCATCTCTTCATCTTCTCTGGTAAGTACTCATTTAAAATTAATATTTTTTTTAAGGTTTAAGAGATTAGAAAATTGTTAGGAACATTGCAAGAGTGTGAGAAGGGTTTAAAATGTCGATATATATCTCTCGGATCTGATACACCCATATGTCCCTCCACGTGCTTTGAGGTCAGAGGATCAGGTACTCTTAATAGTTCCAGAAACTCGCCTTAAGCGCAGGGGTGACAGGGCGTTCTCTGTAGCAGGCCCAAGACTCTGGAACGAGTTACCGCTGCTCATCAAACAGGCCCCCTCCCTCTCGGTTTTCAAATCCCGGTTAAAAACTCACTACTACTCCATTGCTTTCAATGCCAGCTGATTTGTATTGGATCGTTTGATTTATGATCTGCAATGTTTTTATGTTTTTCGTGTTGTACTTCATTGTCTGTGTTGCCTGTTGCGTGTTTGTTTGTCCAGCACTTTGGTGTGGACTTGTTCCTGTTTAAAGTGCTTTATAAATAGTATGGTATGGTATGGTATGGTGGTATATACCTGTATATAAATAATAAAATAAACTACTACTTACTTACTACTACTACTGTACTTGTGTACTTCATTTTGTTCCTTCTCATGTACCACATGATAATGACAATAAAGCTTATTTGAACTTGAACTTGTACTACTATCTATACTTCATGGTTTTTCACTTAACATGGGGGAGGGTGGAACCTAGCACCCACGATAAACGAGGGACTATGAAAGGATGGATGGACTGAATTGAACTGACATCAAATACATCAACAATTTAAAAAAACAATCAAAAAGACAAATGCTGATGGAAAAAGAAACCCAGAATTTTACCAGCATTTCAATTTATTTAGACAACCCCAATACCAAAAAGTTGGGATGTTGCATAAAATGTTAATACAACTCAATGCAGTGATCTGAGTATCTTACAATTCATATTTATTCACAATGGAACATAATAAAATGTGTCAAATGTCTGAGAAATGTTACTTTTTTAAAGAAAAAATTAGTTTTGAAATTTAAGGTAGCAATAAATGTAATTTTTATGGTCTTTGTAGATTCATGTAATGCATTAGAGACTGTATACAGAAGTTACCTTATTCAACAATTAAAACATGTTATTCATATACAGTAACTGTTTCATTTAGCTTTGTACATAAATGTGGCTCTGCTGAACTTTTATTAACTGTAAATGTCAAGGGAGCTTGTCACCACGGATGGGCAGCTGTGATATGGTATGTGTGAACCAATTTACTTTGTTTGAACTGAGCTGATACTAGCCGTGATACACGTTTGGTTCATGGTATGAAACGATATTGTCAGCTGTGTCCAGGTAAAATAAATATGGCTGAGCTTACAAAGTTTGGACATATGAAAGTTCCTCAGTGACGGAAACAGAATGAGGCAAGAGCTGAATGGAAAATGATGATGAGGGAGAGATCACCTGCTTAAATGTGCATTTATTCTGTTTTATGATCTTGGAGCTCCAAATTAACGTTTTTTTTTTTTTTTTGCTAAATATAGGATTTGTATCATTTCATCAGTGGAGGAAACTAGTTAAATAATTAGAGGCAGTTTTTTTGTGACAAGATTAAATAAATGGAAGAGCAAATAAAAAGAATAGGTAGCATATTAATAAACTGCGTCTTCTTTCTTATGTTTGAAGTACTTTGTATTTCACTTTACTATTATCTGTGGGGAGTGGTGGTGCAGAGGTTAGAGAAGGTGGGCCGGAGATTGGAAGGTTACCAGCTCAACTCCCCGGGCCGACATCATCAAAATGTTCTTGGGGATGACCCTCAGACCTGACCCCCACATCACAAATGTTTCTGACACCAATGCTACAACTATAACTTTATTTGTTTTATTAATCTTAGGAAATGTGTGTAGATAAATACATCCCTGCTGCTACATTTTTGACTGTGAGCTGCAAATGTTCCCAGATTTAATTTTAGAAATCTGGTCACTTTACTCAAGGTCCCAGTTACATCCAAAAATAGCAAAAACATGAAGTATAAAAAGAAACAGTATACAAGGATCTAAGATGTACACTAAACAATAATAATGTAATATAATACAGTGTATTAAACAGCAGCCAGAATATATTATATTTTATATTATATTTATGTTATGTCAAATTACTATTTTAAACAACTGTTAAATTCAATGTAAAAATCAATGCAGACATGTTCCTGTTTTCAGTATTTTACCCTGTTTCATAATGTAGCTTGTTTTTAGTTCATTTTACATCACTACTTTTATATAGGTTTGATTTAATATGCGTTTTATGACAGTTTATTGTTGTCTGTGCCTCATCTGTGTTTTTTGTTGGTTTGTTTGTCTAAAACAGGTCTCTTAAAAATAAGTCCTCATGACTCAGTGACCAGTATAAAGGTTGAATGAACTAATAGGCCTTTATTCTACATAATAAACATTTATTATTTATTATTTTATGGGCATTTATTGTTGTTGTTGTTTTTGCAGTCATTTTGTTTCTCTTGGCAGCTGCTTTGTGTCAACTGTATCTCTTCAGCTGTTCTCTGGTTTATTTCTTTTTAGTGTGTCTGTGTGTGTGCGTGTATTTTGCCTGTTCTAAATAACATCAAACGACGCCCTGTGCTACAGGACATCAAGCAATATGTGAACAATGGACACAAACCAAACGGCACCGTGCCACAGTCAGGGTTTGATCTGAGCACATCGATGGATACACCAGTACGCCTTTTATTTTTTCAATATCTGTTCCCCAGCATCTTCTCAGCGAGTCCTGAACTGAACCATGAGCACCAATCTATTTTGATGCTGCCAGACAGCAGACCAGACTGCAAGCGTTGCAGTGGTAACAAAGTGCACAACGACTGCATTTGGAATCAAAATGGGCAACCTGGTTTGATCTAATCTGGAAAATATTGCCTTTCTGGTGCTGGCAACCAATTGTGTTAGCATGTGTGTGCATGGGTTAATGCCTCAGATATTTTAAGATTTTATTTTTAAACAGCTGAATCACACTTTTATTCATTTTCTACCATTTCTTACATCAAACAGAAGCACACTTCTAAAAGTGACTATTCACTGTACAGTCTTTGTGTTCTGTTGTCCATCGTTCTTTATGCAGACAAATGACATTAAATCAAACAAATCACAAGGATCTAACTGTTGCTTTTGTTTAAAGTGGGTCTTCCCGATTCACTTTATTTAGACAAAATAAAACACATCTGTTCCTCCGCAGGTCATTCTCATCCAGCTGTTGTTCTTTACAGATGAATCCACAAGATGGCAGCATCTGTCTCCGGATCAAAAGTCACTCCAAGATCTGAGAACCAAAACTGTCAAAATATAAGCTCCCACTCAGCATCAACTCTGTTTGGCAGATTAACTCAGAATGTTTGAAAAGTGAGTAGTAATTCAGTTTTTTTTTTTTAAAGAGTGTCATTTTAAGAATTGGGTTGCCAGGTCACAATCTAAGATGGGTGTTAATGTTGTGAACATGATAACTTGTGAAATAAATGGGGTACAGACTTCCATTGTGGTGTGTTGCTGCATTGATGCATAAAAAATGTTGCTATCACAAACTGGGTTGCCATGTCAAAATCCAAGATGACCACCACAATATATATGATGTCAGTCAGAAAAGGGTGGATCGCTCTCATCAGGTCAAGGGTGAGGTTCTGCCTCAAGTATCTCTGGGTTTTGTTCACGAGTGTGGGAATATTGGAGCGTGAGACTGACAGAAAGATTGGTGCAGCGTCTGCAGTACAGTATTGTGGACTCTGTCCCAGTCTGTTGTGGTGAAGAGAGAGCTGAGCTGTAAGGCAAAACTCTCTGTTTACCGGTCTGTGTCTGGACGTCTCTGCTCTAGCTGCTGCCCCCGAGACCTGACATTGGAACAAGCGGAAGATGATGGATGGATGGATGGATGGATGGATGGATGGATCGATCGATGGATCAATGGATGGATGGATGGATGGATGGATGAACGGATGGATGTGAATATTATATGATGGCCAAGGCCATCATTGGCCACCCCATGGCTCTGTCATTATGCCTGGTTGTAGATAAAATGTCTCCCTCTACTCACATGTATCCATCACTCCATGCGGCCTCAGAGAAGCAAAATAAATCAAATTAAATAAATTAACTCCCTCTGATCTTCTACACAGTGTAACTCTTATATCTTGCACAGAAACCTAAAGGTTTACTTGCATTCCTTGTTCAGTTTTAGTGCAGAAAAACTCTTATCTTGACATCAATGAACATTCACTATTCAAATCCCTCAATGACGGGGGACATGGGCGTACCACATGCTTAACTTCACTTTTATTTCATGATGGTTTTCTTGTTTCTTTTTATTTGTTTCTTTTTTTGCTCTTCTTAGTTTTACTTCCTGCACTCTGGTCATCGTAGGTCTCTGTCTCTAACAGTCACATTTTCTTTGTTGTGCCAAAGCTGATCCCACATCAGCTCTTTTTGTTGGCTTTGTTGTTGGTTTACTAAACTGAATTGATTTTTCCTGAACATATGTTCCTATTTGGTGCAATAACCTTGTTTTTGGCTGTGGTCTCTGTCTCCGTTATTCCTTACACTGTGTCTGGTTTAGTCGTGTTTATGTCTTGACCTGTTTTACGTTCTTTAGTTTAGTTTTGGGATTGAGCTCCACACCGCTTTTTTAGTTTGTTTTAAAAGGAATTGGTTTTGATCCTTTTTAATTTCCTTCTGCTAATAATAATAATAATAATAATAATAATAATAATAATAATAATAATAATAATAATAATAATAATAATAATAATAATAATAATAATCATTTTATTTAAAAGTGCCTTTCATGACACCCAAGGACACTTAACAAACCAACACAGTGAATACAGAGCAAACATTATCAGCGACAAATTGAAATATAAAATACATAAAGGATATAAAATGGAAGATAAAAATACATTTAGTAAAGTTAATGATAAGCTAGTCTAAAGAGATGTGTTTTCAGGGCAGTCTTGAACAGAGAAAGGGAGGTGGTGTTTCGAAGGTCTGGCGGTAGAGCGTTCCAGAGGTGAGGGGCAGAGCAGGTGAAGGCCCTGCTCCCCATGGTGGAGAGGCGGGCAGAGGGTACATGGAGATGTAGCGAAGAGGAGGACCTGAGAGAGCGTGATGGGATGGAGATTTGTAGGAGGTCAGATAGATAAGGAGGGGCAAGGTTGTGGATAGCTTTGAACGTGAGGAGTAGAATTTTGAAGATGATGCGTGATTTAACCGGGAGCCAGTGGAGCTGCTGCAGGACAGGAGTGATGTGATCATAGTAGGAGGTTTGAGTGATGACACGGGCAGCTGAGTTCTGGACCATCTGTAACTTGTGGAGAGATTTGTTGGGGAGGCCGTAGAGAAGGGAGTTGCAGTAGTCAATACGGGAAGTCACAAGACTGTGCACCAGGATGGCTGTGGAGCGGGGTGTGAGAGAAGGACGGAGACGGTTAATATTACGGAGGTGGAAATAGGCAGACCGAGTAATATTGTTGATGTGTGAAGTGAAGGAGAGAGTGGTGTCGAGGATGACACCGAGGCTCTTGACCTGAGGGGAGGGGGATAGCAGAGAGTTGTTAAGGGGGACGAGAAGATGTTCTGATTTTGAAATAGAGTTTTTGGTACCGACGAGAATGATTTCTGTTTTGTTGCTGTTTAGTTGAAGGAAATTGTTAGAAAACCAGTGATTAAGCTCAACGAGACAGTCGGTGAGGATGCAGGGTGGCTGGGTGGAGTTAGGTTTTGATGACAAGTAGAACTGCGTGTCATCAGCATAGCAGTGGAAATGGATGCCGTGTTTGCGGAAGATGTGGCCTAGAGGAAGGAGGTAAATGATGAAGAGGAGGGTCCGAGGACAGAGCCTTGGGGGACACCCGTGGAGACAGGGGAAGACTGGGAACGGAAGGATTTAAGCTGAATGAATTGAGTGCGGTCAGAGAGATAGGAGGTGAACCAGTCTAACGGGGTACCTGAGATGCCAATGGAGGTTAGTCTGTTGAGGAGGATAGAATGACAGATGGTGTCGAAGGCAGAACTTAGATCAAGAAGAATGAGGATGGACAGAAGACCAGAGTCAGCAGCAAGAAGAAGGTCGTTAGTAATTTTTACTAGAGCTGTTTCGGTGCTATGGTGGGGGCGAAATCCAGATTGAAACTCTTCATAAATGTTGTTGTTGGACAGGTGAGAGTGAAGTTGACTAGCAACAGTTTTTTCAAGAATCTTGGAGATGAAGGGCAGATTGGAGATCGGACGAAGATTACTGAAGTTGGTGAAGTCAAGACCTGGTTTCTTGATGATGGGGGTGATGGCAGCAGATTTGAAGGCTGTGGGAACAATGCCAGAGGTTAGGGAGGAGTGGATGATATTAGTGATGATAGGGAGCAGAGACGGGAGACAGGATTTAACAAGAACTGTGGGAAATGGGTCAAGTTGACAGGATGAGGACTTGGACTTGCTGATAATGTCAGCAATGTCATCAGCAGAGGGGAGGGAGAAGACAGAGAAAGGGAGGGAGGGAGGGGGGAGTTCAACAAGGATGCTGGGGGCAGTATTTGGACCAAGGTGTTTATGAATTGAAATAATCTTTTCATTGAAATATGACATCAGGGAGTTGCAAAATTCTGTGGAAACCATGTGAGAGGGCAGGGAGTTAGGAGATGAGACAGAACGGTGAAGGAGAGAGAACAATGTTTTTGAATTACCAACATTAGAACTGATGATGTCAGAGAAGTAGCTGGATTTGGCTTGAGAAATACTGTTCTTGTAATGGATGAGGTGGTTTGCATAAAGTTCCTTGTGAATTGTGAGACCGGATTTTTTATAAAGACGCTCTAGCCGCCGACCTTTGGTTTTCAGGGAGCGGAGTTCTGGAGTGAACCAGGGTGCAGAGTTGGAGAAGGAAACAGTCCGGGTTTTCAGAGGAGCAACAGAGTTAAGGATGTTGGTGAGGCTGGTGTTGTATAATGTGACAAGATCATCTGGGTTGGAGGAGTTGAAAGTGGAGAGGGTATTATTAATATGAGATAAAAGAGTGTCATGGTTGACATTCTTGATATTACGGAAGGAAAGAGTGCGTTGAGGTGGATGGATCTAGTGGATCCAGTGTTTGTTCTTTCTTTAGCCACAGAACATGACAAATCTGTTCAATACTCATTCATTTGAATTCAATTCAGTTTGTGTTCGTGCTGTGACTGAGTGGTTACAACAGTCATACTCCAATGGCAGAGTTGGGGGTTCGATTCCACCAGCAGTCATATGCTGAAGTGTCCCTGGGCAACACACTGAACCCCTCATTGCCTCCGATGTGTGTCCCACCAGTGTATGGATGTGATAAAGCTCTGATTATTCTTTGTACTGTACTGTATAGATCTAGTAGAGTGCTGTATGAACGTCTGTCTGGAATAAAATGAGGACACGGATTGTTGTAAAGCACTTTGAGTATCTTTCTTAGATAGAAAGGTGCTATATAAGTTCAATCCATTTAAATGGTGTGTGTTTATATAGCACCTTTCTATCTTATCATGATGCTCAAAACTCTTTACAACAATCTGTTTCCTCATTTACCCACTCATGCATTGGAGGACGACTGCTCTAAACACTCAGCCACAGCCCCCCAATAACTGAAGATCACTGTGTTTCTAACTTGTAGTCGCAAGAGTGGCTCTACATGCATGTGCGTATTTTGGGGGGGGGGAAAGTGCAGAGTATTTTAAATAACCTGCCTATATCTTTTAGCTTCATACCAGACATCAGGAGCCAGTCATTAAAACTCCTTCCTCTCCAACTAAACAAAAAACTAAATACCCGTGACGGAAACATTCTTTATGACCCTTTGGGATTGATTGAGAGGGTCAGAAAAACGTGGCAGTAGGGTGCCAGGTTGTATAAAGGTGCAGACCGAATGGATGGCGTTACGTAAATCCTTTAGACCCTTGTAAATAGCTTTAATACACCCGAGGCGCCAAATCACTTGACCTGCGTTAGTCCTGCTGTTCGGGGCCTTTCTGGCTGACTGAACAGAGGGGAGCCAGGCTTTCCCCTCCCATTCTTTGGCTGTCAGTCCAGGTAACAGTCAAGGCCTTATTAGTGACACCTCTGCACAAAGCTTCATCGGCTGAATGTCAGCTGCTAAGCTCATGTTTTTAATGTAGCGTACAACCTCCCCCACCCAAAAAAAGGGGGAAAAAAATGTAAGCACATTTGGATTTGGACTCAGCTGTCTTCTACTTGAAATTAACTGGCAGCCAGCAAGGAAGCAAAAACTTTTTAAAAGGCCTCTATTTTAGGACATTAAGACACCCAATTTATCACAGGGCTGTCTGTGGCTGTTGGACACTTGTAGAAAACTTTGGATAAAAAAATTAATTCAGAATAGAATTCAAAATCTTAATTATAACCTACCAAGCTCTCAACAACCTAGCTCCATCTTATATTACAGATCTTATTGTTCCATATTTTCCTAACAGAGAACTTCGCTATCAGACTTCAGGTTTACTAGTGGTTCCTAGTGTTTCTAAAAGTAGAATGGTAGGCAGGCTTTTCAGTTCTCAGGCTCCTCTCTTGTGGAACCAACTTCCAGTTTAAATTTGTGAGGCTGAAACTGTTTGATTTTTTTTTTTAAGTTTATTCATTTTACAAAATGTGATACAACAAATGACAAGCAAATGAAAAGAATAAAAAATATATAAGGTGTAAAATGAAAAGGTAGCAGATGAAGAAAATATCTTATTAAATCTGCTCCTATCTATCTAATACAAACTAATTGCTCTCTAATAACAAAATAAGTAAATAACTCGTTTAACCAACAATATATGGATTACTCAGTTACATTCAATCATATTTGTTTAACAATTCAACTTTGACAATTTTCTTAAATACAGAAATTGATTTAGCTTCTTTAAATACTGGCATTAAATTATTCCACAATGTTACGCCTTGTATTACTGTAGTTCTTCCCTTCAAACTTGTTCTGAACTGTGGTTTAACAAACACATCTTTACCCTTAAGATTGTAACAGCTTGTTCTTTTCACAAAAAACCTTTGAATATTTGATGGTAGTATATTATTATGTGCTCTATACATAAGTAACAAAATGTTGTAATCGACCAAATCATAGAATTTCAGTAGCTTCATTTGAGAAAATAATATACCAGAAGGGTGACAATAATGATTTCTGGTTATAATTCTCACAATCTTTTTTTGCATAATAAAAATAGGCATTGTATTGCTTTTGCATGCTTTTCCCCATACACTTACACAATAAATCAAATGTGGCACAATCAATGAATTATATAACAGATACAAAGATTTATCATTTAGTAGATATCGAACCCTATAAAGTACTGCAATTGATTTAGATATTTTTGTTTTAACTAAATTTATATGTTGTTTCCATGATAAATTATCATCAATAATAACACCCAAGAATTTTACCTCATTGACTCTGCGTATTTCTGAATCATCGATAAAAAATGGAATGTCTATTGATTTATTTTTATTGCTAAATATCATGTAGTATGTTTTATCCAAATTTAATGATAATTTGTTGAGTCTAAACCAGTTTTGAATCTTTACAAACTCCTTCATTAATAAATCCATTACTTGTTCAATAGTGTCTCCAGAACAAAAAAAAGTTGTGTCGTCTGCGAACAAAACACATTTGATGACCCCAGACACTTTAACCAGATCGTTAATATATAAAAGGAAAAGTTTCGGACCGAGTATTGATCCCTGTGGAACACCACATGTAACAGTACAGTGATTTGATTTTACGTCATCCAACTGAACATATTGTTTCCTATTTTTTAAGTAACTGCATAGCCATTGTAAGGCTAATCCTCTTATTCCATATTTTTGTAATTTATTAAGGAGAATACTATGATTAACGGTATCAAAGGCTTTTTTTAAATCAACAAAAACACTTACACAATATTTTTTTTGATCAACAGCAGTAATTACTTGTTCAACAAAATCCATAAGTGCCATTGATGTTGAATGACCAGATCTAAAACCATACTGAGTATCTGTTAGAATGTTGTGTTTTTCAATGAATTTGTCTAATCGAATGTTAAATAGTTTCTCCAAGATTTTTGAGAACTGTGGTAGTAGGGATATCGGCCTATAATTATTGAACACACCTTTGTCACCGGTTTTGAAAAATGGAACCACTTTAGCCACCTTCATTCTATCAGGAAATACACCAGTTGTAAATGATAAATTACAAATGTAAGTGAACGGCTCAATCACATGACACATTATACTCTTCACAAACGACATATCCATATCCATACAATCTTTCGATTTTTTTTCTGTAAAGTTTTTAACTACTTTCAGTATTTCGTCTTTATCAGTTCCATTCAAAAACATACTGTCTAAACAGCCATCGATTAAATAGTTTACATTGTTATTCACCTTTGGAATTGTGGCTGCAAGGTTAGTTCCGACGTTCACAAAATACTGATTAAAGCCGTTAACAATTTCTTTTTTATCATTTGTTTCCATGTTATTTATTGTAAAGTTATGTGAAATACCCGAGTTTACTTTGTGTTTATTTAACACACCATTCACAACTTTCCACGTCTCCCTCATATCCCCATTACATTTATTCAACAGTTCACTGTAATATTCTTTCTTGTGTTTTCTTATAATGCCAACCAATTTATTTTTGTATTTTTTGTACCTTTCTTCAGCTTCCTTTGTTCTACATTTTAAGAAGCATGAGTACAAATAGTTTTTTTTACACGCATTTCTCAATCCTCTTGTCATCCAGTGTTGCTCTAGATGATTCTTTTTTGTGTAAGTTTTTACTACACAGTTTTTATATAATGTGTCCAGAATATTCATAAACACGTCATATGCTTTGTTTACATCTTCAACATATACACTTTCCCAGCTTTGATTTGCTAGATCATCCTTTAATTTATCTAATGCTTTCTTTGACATATTTATTATTGTAGTTTTCTTATTTGCAAATGTTTCTGTAACAGTTTGATACTTCTTATAAAATGTAAAGATTGGTAGATGATCACTAAGATCACTCGTTAGAATTCCACCAAACACATCCCCATTTGTCGTATTTGTAAAAATATTATCTATTGTTGTTGCGCTATGGGTTGTGATTCTAGTAGGCTTCGTTATCAATGGATAAAGATTAAGGGATTGCATTGATTCAATAAATGAACTAATACTGATGGAGTCTGTTTTTTTCTCTAAATCTATATTAAAGTCACCACATAAAAAACCTGTTTTATTACAATTCTTATTTAATACTGTAGTTCTATCTTATCTGAAAATAAATCAATGTATAAACCAGGTGGTCGGTACACACAACTTACTACAATATTTCTTTCATTATTATTTAATACTTCTGTAGTGGGCATGACCGTGTCCACTTTGATACACCTGTGTATTTTTGAACTGTTCCAGAGATGACCTTTACTGACCTCTCAGTAAAGCAAGACATTTACTACAAATTATTCCATTAGTTGTAATCTGAGAACATAGTCACCAAAAGAGACTATTTCTATCTTTGATTTTATTCTGATGTGATCAAAAGAATAACTTTTGTCATTTTCATGATGTGTGCTTTTAAGCTGTGTTATTCTGTAAGAGTTAAACTGTGTTCACTGCTGTGTTAAAGTTGAAGTCTTGGGTCACAGAGACCCGGCCGTTTTGTTTAGAAAGGCAGAAGACAGTTAATCTGTTGTTTTCATTGAGAAGGGCTCCAGTACGCTCTGTCTTTCCTAAACATTTTCACTCTGCTGTGAATTTCACCTTGAATCTTGATAACAACAAGTGAACTCTTCGCTGGTCCACGGACCAATGAAAAAGACACAAGTCTCACGCCTCTCTTTGATCCTGCTATTAAGTTCTAAGCTGTTGCTGGAACTGATGAGTCTGCTGGGACCTTCAAAGAGATGTGAACTTTTCCCAAAGAGCTGGATTGAACTCAGTCAAACGCTAAGGACTCGTCATCCAGCTAAGGACTAAATAACATGCTGTTATGAGTCCACTTCGAACGAGCGTAAGCTCAAAACTTTGTTTATTCCTTCCTGGAATAAGTTTATCTTGAAGTCAACCAGGAGCTGACACATTTTCTGATGATCCAAGCGGAAACCAGGAGACGTTGAAAACGTAAACAACCAGTTCGGACGTGCTGGGCCTGAAGGACTCTGTGCATCTGAAAGGCTGGTGTCATTTCTTTATCAGACTCGTCGTCGAAGGTAAAGAGCTGTTTACAAACGTACCTGGATTTTAGCAGAAGTCGGATGGGAAGTGTCACTTTTGGTAACATGCTCAAGACAATTTCCTGTAAACCATCTCTCTATCTTTCCTCCTATTCCCTTATCCCTCTCAATTCTAAGCTGGAAACTATTTAAGCTAAAGAGCCCTCAGACTAAATATGTTTAACATCCAGTATTGAAGTCTGTTGTGTTAAATTTAACTGTGCTGACGTGTTAAATTGAAAGAAAGTGAAATCATGTCAATCAAGTGTAATGGTGTTAATTTAGTTGATTTATTTTAAATAAATGATAGTGTCTTTGACATATCAAACTAAGTTAACGTCTCTGTCACTTAATGGCTTTATTTATTTATCCATCATAAAGATCACAGAAATATTGGGTAAACTGAAAAAGAAAGAATCCGTGAAATTACTATTCAATCTGAATAAGTAAATTAATTAAGGTAAAGAGGTCAGTATTAATATTGACCTCCTCATAATCCTTTACATCTGGTGGCCCGTACCGGTTTCTGAAAGTTTATTGATAAATCTGTGGTCTCTCATGAACTGTAACGTCATGTTTGCATAATAGGATCCAAGTTTTAAACTCTGAGGATAATAGTTTTGGCTGGGTGTTCAAGACAGGCAGATTCTGCATGTTTTTATCATTTGAAGCTGAGAGTTTGTTATTGTTCAACTCTTTTACACGCTGTTGGAAGCTTTAGGCAAGGTTTTGTCAGCCCGTGGTCTGTGGGGGTTCTGGTTCGGTCCAGTTCACGCACACACTCATGTACAAAGCTTTGTTGACCGCCGAGTCAAAAGCCTGAAAAGCTGTTATTAACATCAACCGGATCGCTGTGCTGGTATTTTACATGTTAGAGCAGGTCAAAGAAGCATATTACTGTTGAAACGTTGTCGGATAGTGGTTCTGAAACCCGAGTTCTGCTCCTTTAAAGTGGACGGAACCGACCTGAACGCGGCTCCGAGGGAGTCCGTGTCGTGTTACAGTTGACGTGCTGGTTACTGAGCGTAGCTAAGTTGTGCCTGTTTTAAATGTGATTGCCATGTTTCAGAGTTTTGGGGAGTTAATTTGAAGCGTTTGAGTTGTTTAAGAGTCTATAAAGTCGTGTTCTATTGTGCTAAGGTAACGTTAAAGACTACGTGTCCTACAGCTACCTACACATTTGTTTATGAGCTGTGATTGGATAAAACGAGAGCTGTGAGCTGTCAATCACTCGTAGCGAGCGCTGATTCGCTGTAGTGGGAACGCACGCCGTTGCGACCAACCCACTTTGTCGTCATTTCCGGCACTGCCTTGGTCGAAGGTAAGAAAACTACATTCACCATGAATGCTTGGGTATAGAACTGCAGGCGCTGTGATTGATTGGTTGATGTCACGTATCTGTGTAGCGAGCTCCGCCTCGCTCAACGGAAGCTGGTGACGCACTGCGTCGACCCGCTTATTTTTGTCGTCATTTCCAGGTGCACTTTGGGTGACAAGCAGTTCACACTCCTCACTAGACAAACGGAGATTTCAATGAAAGTTTAAAAACTAATTTGAAGCCATCTAAACTGTATAACCACATAAATCTGTCTCTGACAAGAACGTGGTTCGAGCGCTTATCACGGACACACTAGAAACTAACTCTAAAAGGTTGTTTTTATTTTAAATGCTGAATAGAAAAATCAGTATCCTCGTGATAACATTAAGACTTGAAGCTGCCCCCTGTTGGTTAAAAGACGTTAACAGATGAGTTTTCTCATAAAACATCATAAAAGTCAGCATTTTTATGGTAGAAACACCACCTGTAAAATTGTTTTGTACACAAACAAAACTCCTGTTTATTCTAAATAAAAAATTTAGAATAACAGCGGTACGGACAAACAATTTTTGCTAATTTTAAATACTGAAAGGTTTTAAAATAACATTCAATAAAGTATCTTCTATTTGATTTTCACATTAAATCAAAGAACAAAATGATGGAGCACAGAGCATTTCCACATTAAGCTCTTCACATCTCTGAATTTTAAACAGAATTGGTGTACACTGTACACTTTTAGTTAAAAATGGCATTTTTAACGTTTTTCTGTGCACAATTAATGACTCCAGTTTATTTTAAATAAAAAGTTTAAAATAACAAACAAAAGTACATTTTTCACTCCAGATAACTGCAGCAACTTAAACAGTTTTAACTGAATCTGAAATACATTCTCTTGGAGCAATATAAAACAGAATCTGCTAACATTTTAGTGTGAACATTGCATTTATTTGAAATCTTTAAAAAGGCGTTTGAGTGAAAGACAGAAAAATTAAGCGTGGTTTAATGGTAATTGTTTTAAAAGATAAGTCTATTAAGTTGATACGGCCACAAAGGCTTTAACTTACATTTTTCATTGAAGGTAAAACCTAAAATAAATAAAAAGGTACTAAATGTATGAAAGACTTGTTTATAGATTACAAGAATAAAACCAGAAATCTGTTTTAGTTAAATAACTCACCGCTAAGAAAACATTTATTTGCATACACTATAATAAATACCATCTTATTGATTCAAACAAAATCAAAGCAAAGGTAGCAGAACAGATTTGAACATGTCACAGGACTACAAATTGATAGAAATCACTGATTTCTATTTAGAGTAACATCTTTACTGTTGAGCTGAGCACACATAAACACTCCAGTTTATTTTAAATACAAAAATTGTTTAAAATAACGAACGGAAAGTCCTTTTTCACTCCTGATAACTGTCAAATGCAGTAAAAAATCAGTTCACTGAGACTGCAAGACATCTTTTTAAGGCATGCTCAAGCAGCATCCTGTCACATTTTAGTGAAATCATTGCATTTAAGTCAGCCCTCTTTTATAAGCGTTTGAGTGAAAAGACGGAAATCAGGCTTTGGTTAGTTAGTAACTGTTGTTTGAACATAAGTTCTATGTAAAGTTAACACTGCATTTAAAGTGCATTTAACTTTTACTAATTTCATTGAGGGTAAAAACCTGCAGAAAAAGGTACCTATGAATACTTATTACACAGTGAAACGCGTAAAACACAGCCGATTAGTTTATTTAACTCAGTGCATTAAAAAGTGAATATTTATTTGCAAGCACTAACATGAGAACAATCTTATTTGATTTTTTCACAAAAAATCAATACAATAATGGACGTTAAACAGGGTGAAACAAGTGAGAGGGTCCGCTCCATCAGGGCCCCAAAATGGCTTAGAACGAGCCAAGGTGGTGACTGCTCAGTTGACAGGTACTGGCAAGAAGCAGGTGAACATCCTTTGATGTTTTACGACAGGCTTCTCAGAGCTCATTTTGTTGACAAATATACACCAGCATGGAAGAAGATGAGGACTTTAAGTGGTCTTTCTTCTTACATCTCGTCTTTGAGATAAGATTTCAGCTGCTCACCATGGTTAATCCAAAAAAGCAAACCATGGAAGAAATAAAACAGTGTGCTGTGAATGTCTTTGAAGCTAACATGCAAATCAAAACACCCTTACAGGTGTCCCCAGGTGAAGCGGTCAAATCCCACTCGCTGGAGCTGGATTCCAGTCCTAAAAAAGGCGAGAATAAACAAGATTTTCAAACTAAAAACAACTAAAGGTGGGTGTTAGCTCTACAGGACGCCCAAAACCAGGGTGGGCCCGGAAGGGTCCCCTGAGACGTGGACCTGCACCTCGGGAGAAACAATCCCAGACATGCAAAAGGTCGCAAACGTTCCAGAAAAATGGCACCAAACCTCCAAGCTCTGATGAGGTGGTGGATGTAAGTTGGTTGTTTGAAAACTTGATTGATACAGAGGATGACCAAACTGGGGCAAAGAGTGACCTTGTCTTTGATAACTCAGAGCACATGAATAACTCAGAGCACACAGTTGATGACAAAGACAGCAAACAAACTGCTGATAGTCTACAACATCCTGAAGGTCATGATGCCGTCAGCCAAAGAGATGCTGACAGTGAACATGAGTACACAGACAGAGTCACACGTGAACAGAAACGTGTGTCAAGACCTGTGAGGTTTCTGTGTAACTTTATACAAAGGGGGGTGGCTAAGAAAGCTTACCTGCCTATCACACTGGAAGGTGTCCTTGAGCGTGAAGCCCTCCTGGACGGCAGTTCTGATATAACTATTATGTCGGCCAAGCTGTTCGAGGAGCTGAGGACCGCCGCTAACGGTGTTGACAGGCAAATACCCTTTGAGAAATGTGCTATTGAACTGCAGGGTCTCGCAGAGACGAGAACAACCCTAACAGCTATAGCTATGGTTCACATGCAGATTGGCGAAATGACACTACGCCACCCGGTGTTTGTGTCTAACCTTGACTCTTTCCCATTTTTGGTTGGCCAAGATTTTATAAACCGCTTCGATGCGATTATAGATTATGGTCAACAGACAATGTGGGCAACAGTGAGTAAACCCCTGCCAATAAAAGTACCTACTAGTTGCGATACAGACTGCCTAACCGCAGGTACCGCAGGACACAAGGGACTCCTCATCCGAGGACGAGAGCCCGGTAAGTGAACCTTCAACTACAGGTGAGACAGAAGAGGCCCAACAAGAAAGCCTCCTCTGCGAGCTGACACATTCAGCACTCATTGAACACTACCTACCACAGGTAGTGAAAGGTGTTGAGATCCAAGGATCCCACACCGAAGAGGCTGTACTGTCCTCTGGGACAGGTAATTCAGCAATCAACCAAGATTTCAATGAAACCTTGGTTCAAGAGCATTTGGGCCTAGAACTAATCAGAAATGACATAGTTCTTACAGACTCAAAAAAACCCTCTTCAGTCAAGAAGTGGGAAAACATCAGCCAAGCTTTCAAGGAAACCTTGGTTCAAAAGCATTTGAGTCCAGAGAATGACAGTCAACCAGACGCTGACAGTCACTTGGACATCATTGTTACAGATTTCGAGGACCCCTCATCAGACAAGGGGGGGCAAACTCACACAACAACGACAGTGACCCATCGCA
>JBBPBX010052522.1:0-24180 GCA_038048925.1 Garcialebias charrua
TATGAGGATCTGTCAGATGGGTATCTGGAAAATATCCAATACTAGGATTTATTAAGTATGGGTATCTAGAAAATATCCAATAGTAGGATCTATCACAGATGTGTATCTAAAGAGTATCCAATATTAGGATCTGTCACAGATTTGTATCCGGAAATATCCAATGCTAGGATTTATTATGTATGGGTATCCAGAAAATATCCAATACTAGGATCTATCACAGATATGTATCTGGAAAATATGCAGTAGTAGGATCTTTCTCATATGAGTATCCAGAAAATATCCGATACTAGGATCTCTCATATGGGTATCCAGAAAATATCCGATACTAGGATCTCTCAAGTATGGGTATGCATAAAATATTCTATACTAGGATCTATCGCAGATGTGTATCCCGAAAATATCCTATACTAGGATTTATCATGTATGAGGATCCAGAAAAATATCCAGTGCTAGGATCTATCACAGATGGGTATGCGTGGGATATCCTGTACTAAGATCTGTTACAGATGAGATCTCCCCGTATACCACCGGAAACATATTGGATATGTGGCAGATACGGACAATTTCATAATGTTGTATCTCCCCGGATATTAGAGCTTTTTGTCCAGTGTTAAACTGCCTTCTAGCTTCATTTTAAAGGTGCACAACTGAAGCAATAGACAAAACCTACTATTTAGTAAGCGCCAAATTTTCATACAGCCCATTACACATTACAGAACAGCATAAACATCAAGGGCGGTCGGGTCGTCTAAAGCGCTGTGTTAAGGTTGCAGTCTCCCCTGGAGGCATGGGTTCATATCCCACTTCTGACTCAAGTTCCTATTAACCTCTACTGTACATTGCCAGGTAATTGACTCTTCTATGTAAAGATCTGATGTCCAACATGTCTTGTACAAAGCGTATACCTTCACTTATGGGTCTTATAGGGTTCAAGCATGACTTGAAAAACTTCAACTTCGTTCCATCTATATCTGACAAGGGATAATACTGAAAGATTATTCAATGTGTAATGTTTAGCTTTTCAGGGCCAACGTCTTTTACAACCTGATACTTTTCACTGTATCTAAACAGTTACTTGTCAGGATGGCCGAGCGGTCTAAGGCACTACGTTCAGGTCGTAGTCTCCCCTGGAGGTGTGGGTTCAAATCCCACTTCTGACATTCTTTCTTGATTACTTCTACTGTATGTCCCCAGGTAAATTGCTCCAGTAAGTCAAGACTTGGTATCCAACAGGTCTTGTACAATGAGTGCACATTCAGTCAACCATAATTATTATCTAGTTTAAGCAAGACTGAAATGGACTAAAACTCATTTCCCCTGACATCTTACAGGTTCAAGGCTGAAACACTATTCAAAGCGTACTAATTAGTTTGCAAGGGCTGACTTCTCAAACAGCCCTTTACACTTCACTTTTATTGGAAAGCATTCATGTCAGAATGGCCGAGCGGTCTAAGGCGCTACGTTCAGGTCGTAGTCTCCCCTGGAGGCGTGGGTTCAAATCCCACTTCTGACATTCTTTCTTGATTACTACTACTGTCTTTCCCCAGATATTTAACTCCTCTATTTCAAGATCTTGTAGCAAAAAGGTCCAGCTCAGAGCCTGCACAAGCACTTACATTAGTTATTATCTGGATTTAGCATGACTGAAAGGGACTTAAACTAGGTTCCAGCTACATCTTACAGGTGCACAACTGAAACGTTATTCAAAAAGTACCATTTAGTTTGTAATTGCCAACTTTTAGTACAGCCAAATGCACATCACTTTACAAAATTCCTACATGTCATGGTGGCACAGTGGTCTAAGTCACTGCACTATGATCGCATTCTCTGCATGAGCCGTGGGTTCAAATCCCATTACTGATAATTTTTCTTGATTACTGCTAGTGTATGTGGCCATGTAATACACTCCTCTGTCAAGATCTGCCATCAAACAGGTCTTCTACAAAGCATACCCATTTCCTTTCTGTAATTATTTGGTTTAAGCATGAGTGAAAGAGATTAAACTGCCTTCTAGCTTCATTTTAAAGGTGCACAACTGAAGCAATAGACAAAACCTACTATTTAGTAAGCGCCAAATTTTCATACAGCCCATTACAAATTACAGAACAGCATAAACATCAAGGGCGGTCGGGTCGTCTAAAGCGCTGTGTTAAGGTTGCAGTCTCCCCTGGAGGCATGGGTTCATATCCCACTTCTGACTCAAGTTCCTATTAACCTCTACTGTACATTGCCAGGTAATTGACTCTTCTATGTAAAGATCTGATGTCCAACATGTCTTGTACAAAGCGTATACCTTCACTTATGGGTCTTATAGGGTTCAAGCATGACTTGAAAAACTTCAACTTCGTTCCATCTATATCTGACAAGGGATAATACTGAAAGATTATTCAATGTGTAATGTTTAGCTTTTCAGGGCCAACGTCTTTTACAACCTGATACTTTTCACTGTATCTAAACAGTTACTTGTCAGGATGGCCGAGCGGTCTAAGGCACTACGTTCAGGTCGTAGTCTCCCCTGGAGGTGTGGGTTCAAATCCCACTTCTGACATTCTTTCTTGATTACTTCTACTGTATGTCCCCAGGTAAATTGCTCCAGTAAGTCAAGACTTGGTATCCAACAGGTCTTGTACAAAGCGTATACCTTCACTTATGGGTCTTATAGGGTTCAAGCATGACTTGAAAAACTTCAACTTCATTCCATCTATATCTGACAAGGGATAATACTGAAAGATTATTCAATGTGTAATGTTTAGCTTTTCAGGGCCAACGTCTTTTACAACCTGATACTTTTCACCGTATCTAAACAGTTACTTGTCAGGATGGCCGAGCGGTCTAAGGCGCTGCGTTTAGGTCGCAGTCTCCCCTGGAGGCGTGGGTTCAAATCCCACTTCTGACATTCTTTCTTGATTACTTCTACTGTATGTCCCCAGGTAAATTGCTCCAGTAAGTCAAGACTTGGTATCCAACAGGTCTTGTACAATGAGTGCACATTCAGTCAACCATAATTATTATCTAGTTTAAGCAAGACTGAAATGGACTAAAACTCATTTCCCCTGACATCTTACAGGTTCAAGGCTGAAACACTATTCAAAGCGTACTAATTAGTTTGCAAGGGCTGACTTCTCAAACAGCCCTTTACACTTCACTTTTATTGGAAAGCATTCATGTCAGAATGGCCGAGCGGTCTAAGGCGCTACGTTCAGGTCGTAGTCTCCCCTGGAGGCGTGGGTTCAAATCCCACTTCTGACATACTTTCTTGATTACTACTACTGTCTTTCCCCAGATATTTAACTCCTCTATTTCAAGATCTTGTACCAAAAAGGTCCAGCTCAGAGCCTGCACAAGCACTTACATTAGTTATTATCTGGATTTAGCATGACTGAAAGGGACTTAAACTAGGTTCCAGCTACATCTTACAGGTGCACAACTGAAACGTTATTCAAAAAGTACCATTTAGTTTGTAATTGCCAACTTTTAGTACAGCCAAATGCACATCACTTTACAAAATTCCTACATGTCATGGTGGCACAGTGGTCTAAGTCACTGCACTATGATCGCATTCTCTGCATGAGCCGTGGGTTCAAATCCCATTACTGATAATTTTTCTTGATTACTGCTAGTGTATGTGGCCATGTAATACACTCCTCTGTCAAGATCTGCCATCAAACAGGTCTTCTACAAAGCATACCCATTTCCTTTCTGTAATTATTTGGTTTAAGCATGAGTGAAAGAGATTAAACTGCCTTCTAGCTTCATTTTAAAGGTGCACAACTGAAGCAATAGACAAAACCTACTATTTAGTAAGCGCCGAATTTTCATACAGCCCATTACACATTACAGAACAGCATAAACATCAAGGGCGGTCGGGTCGTCTAAAGCGCTGTGTTAAGGTTGCAGTCTCCCCTGGAGGCATGGGTTCATATCCCACTTCTGACTCAAGTTCCTATTAACCTCTACTGTACATTGCCAGGTAATTGACTCTTCTATGTAAAGATCTGATGTCCAACATGTCTTGTACAAAGCGTATACCTTCACTTATGGGTCTTATAGGGTTCAAGCATGACTTGAAAAACTTCAACTTCATTCCATCTATATCTGACAAGGGATAATACTGAAAGATTATTCAATGTGTAATGTTTAGCTTTTCAGGGCCAACGTCTTTTACAACCTGATACTTTTCACTGTATCTAAACAGTTACTTGTCAGGATGGCCGAGCGGTCTAAGGCGCTGCGTTTAGGTCGCAGTCTCCCCTGGAGGCGTGGGTTCAAATCCCACTTCTGACATTCTTTCTTGATTACTTCTACTGTATGTCCCCAGGTAAATTGCTCCAGTAAGTCAAGACTTGGTATCCAACAGGTCTTGTACAATGAGTGCACATTCAGTCAACCATAATTATTATCTAGTTTAAGCAAGACTGAAATGGACTAAAACTCATTTCCCCTGACATCTTACAGGTTCAAGGCTGAAACACTATTCAAAGCGTACTAATTAGTTTGCAAGGGCTGACTTCTCAAACAGCCCTTTACACTTCACTTTTATTGGAAAGCATTAATGTCAGAATGGCCGAGCGGTCTAAGGCGCTACGTTCAGGTCGTAGTCTCCCCTGGAGGCGTGGGTTCAAATCCCACTTCTGACATACTTTCTTGATTACTACTACTGTCTTTCCCCAGATATTTAACTCCTCTATTTCAAGATCTTGTACCAAAAAGGTCCAGCTCAGAGCCTGCACAAGCACTTACATTAGTTATTATCTGGATTTAGCATGACTGAAAGGGACTTAAACTAGGTTCCAGCTACATCTTACAGGTGCACAACTGAAACGTTATTCAAAAAGTACCATTTAGTTTGTAATTGCCAACTTTTAGTACAGCCAAATGCACATCACTTTACAAAATTCCTACATGTCATGGTGGCACAGTGGTCTAAGTCACTGCACTATGATCGCATTCCCTGCATGAGCCGTGGGTTCAAATCCCATTACTGATAATTTTTCTTGATTACTGCTAGTGTATGTGGCCATGTAAAACACTCCTCTGTCAAGATCTGCCATCAAACAGGTCTTCTACAAAGCATACCCATTTCCTTGCTGTAATTATTTGGTTTAAGCATGAGTGAAAGAGATTAAACTGCCTTCTAGCTTCATTTTAAAGGTGCACAACTGAAGCAATAGACAAAACCTACTATTTAGTAAGCGCCAAATTTTCATACAGCCCATTACAAATTACAGAACAGCATAAACATCAAGGGCGGTCGGGTCGTCTAAAGCGCTGTGTTAAGGTTGCAGTCTCCCCTGGAGGCATGGGTTCATATCCCACTTCTGACTCAAGTTCCTATTAACCTCTACTGTACATTGCCAGGTAATTGACTCTTCTATGTAAAGATCTGATGTCCAACATGTCTTGTACAAAGCGTATACCTTCACTTATGGGTCTTATAGGGTTCAAGCATGACTTGAAAAACTTCAACTTCGTTCCATCTATATCTGACAAGGGATAATACTGAAAGATTATTCAATGTGTAATGTTTAGCTTTTCAGGGCCAACGTCTTTTACAACCTGATACTTTTCACTGTATCTAAACAGTTACTTGTCAGGATGGCCGAGCGGTCTAAGGCACTACGTTCAGGTCGTAGTCTCCCCTGGAGGTGTGGGTTCAAATCCCACTTCTGACATTCTTTCTTGATTACTTCTACTGTATGTCCCCAGGTAAATTGCTCCAGTAAGTCAAGACTTGGTATCCAACAGGTCTTGTACAAAGCGTATACCTTCACTTATGGGTCTTATAGGGTTCAAGCATGACTTGAAAAACTTCAACTTCATTCCATCTATATCTGACAAGGGATAATACTGAAAGATTATTCAATGTGTAATGTTTAGCTTTTCAGGGCCAACGTCTTTTACAACCTGATACTTTTCACCGTATCTAAACAGTTACTTGTCAGGATGGCCGAGCGGTCTAAGGCGCTGCGTTTAGGTCGCAGTCTCCCCTGGAGGCGTGGGTTCAAATCCCACTTCTGACATTCTTTCTTGATTACTTCTACTGTATGTCCCCAGGTAAATTGCTCCAGTAAGTCAAGACTTGGTATCCAACAGGTCTTGTACAATGAGTGCACATTCAGTCAACCATAATTATTATCTAGTTTAAGCAAGACTGAAATGGACTAAAACTCATTTCCCCTGACATCTAACAGGTTCAAGGCTGAAAAACTATTCAAAGCGTACTAATTAGTTTGCAAGGGCTGACTTCTCAAACAGCCCTTTACACTTCACTTTTATTGGAAAGCATTCATGTCAGAATGGCCGAGCGGTCTAAGGCGCTACGTTCAGGTCGTAGTCTCCCCTGGAGGCGTGGGTTCAAATCCCACTTCTGACATACTTTCTTGATTACTACTACTGTCTTTCCCCAGATATTTAACTCCTCTATTTCAAGATCTTGTACCAAAAAGGTCCAGCTCAGAGCCTGCACAAGCACTTACATTAGTTATTATCTGGATTTAGCATGACTGAAAGGGACTTAAACTAGGTTCCAGCTACATCTTACAGGTGCACAACAGAAACGTTATTCAAAAAGTACCATTTAGTTTGTAATTGCCAACTTTTAGTACAGCCAAATGCACACCACTTTACAAAATTCATACATGTCATGGTGGCACAGTGGTCTAAGTCACTGCACTAAGATAGCATTCTCTGCATGAGCCGTGGGTTCAAATCCCATTACTGATAATTTTTCTTGATTACTGCTAGTGTATGTGGCCATGTAATACACTCCTCTGTCAAGATCTGCCATCAAACAGGTCTTCTACAAAGCATACCCATTTCCTTTCTGTAATTATTTGGTTTAAGCATGAGTGAAAGAGATTAAACTGCCTTCTAGCTTCATTTTAAAGGTGCACAACTGAAGCAATAGACAAAACCTACTATTTAGTAAGCGCCAAATTTTCATACAGCCCATTACAAATTACAGAACAGCATAAACATCAAGGGCGGTCGGGTCGTCTAAAGCGCTGTGTTAAGGTTGCAGTCTCCCCTGGAGGCATGGGTTCATATCCCACTTCTGACTCAAGTTCCTATTAACCTCTACTGTACATTGCCAGGTAAGTGACTCTTCTATGTAAAGATCTGATGTCCAACAGGTCTTGTACAAAGCGTATACCTTCACTTATGGGTCTTATAGGGTTCAAGCATGACTTGAAAAACTTCAACTTCATTCCATCTATATCTGACAAGGGATAATACTGAAAGATTATTCAATGTGTAATGTTTAGCTTTTCAGGGCCAACGTCTTTTACAACCTGATACTTTTCACTGTATCTAAACAGTTACTTGTCAGGATGGCCGAGCGGTCTAAGGCACTACGTTTAGGTCGCAGTCTCCCCTGGAGGCGTGGGTTCAAATCCCACTTCTGACATTCTTTCTTGATTACTTCTACTGTATGTCCCCAGGTAAATTGCTCCAGTAAGTCAAGACTTGGTATCCAACAGGTCTTGTACAATGAGTGCACATTCAGTCAACCATAATTATTATCTAGTTTAAGCAAGACTGAAATGGACTAAAACTCATTTCCCCTGACATCTTACAGGTTCAAGGCTGAAACACTATTCAAAGCGTACTAATTAGTTTGCAAGGGCTGACTTCTCAAACAGCCCTTTACACTTCACTTTTATTGGAAAGCATTAATGTCAGAATGGCCGAGCGGTCTAAGGCGCTACGTTCAGGTCGTAGTCTCCCCTGGAGGCGTGGGTTCAAATCCCACTTCTGACATACTTTCTTGATTACTACTACTGTCTTTCCCCAGATATTTAACTCCTCTATTTCAAGATCTTGTACCAAAAAGGTCCAGCTCAGAGCCTGCACAAGCACTTACATTAGTTATTATCTGGATTTAGCATGACTGAAAGGGACTTAAACTAGGTTCCAGCTACATCTTACAGGTGCACAACTGAAACGTTATTCAAAAAGTACCATTTAGTTTGTAATTGCCAACTTTTAGTACAGCCAAATGCACATCACTTTACAAAATTCCTACATGTCATGGTGGCACAGTGGTCTAAGTCACTGCACTATGATCGCATTCTCTGCATGAGCCGTGGGTTCAAATCCCATTACTGATAATTTTTCTTGATTACTGCTAGTGTATGTGGCCATGTAATACACTCCTCTGTCAAGATCTGCCATCAAACAGGTCTTCTACAAAGCATACCCATTTCCTTTCTGTAATTATTTGGTTTAAGCATGAGTGAAAGAGATTAAACTGCCTTCTAGCTTCATTTTAAAGGTGCACAACTGAAGCAATAGACAAAACCTACTATTTAGTAAGCGCCAAATTTTCATACAGCCCATTACACATTACAGAACAGCATAAACATCAAGGGCGGTCGGGTCGTCTAAAGCGCTGTGTTAAGGTTGCAGTCTCCCCTGGAGGCATGGGTTCATATCCCACTTCTGACTCAAGTTCCTATTAACCTCTACTGTACATTGCCAGGTAATTGACTCTTCTATGTAAAGATCTGATGTCCAACATGTCTTGTACAAAGCGTATACCTTCACTTATGGGTCTTATAGGGTTCAAGCATGACTTGAAAAACTTCAACTTCGTTCCATCTATATCTGACAAGGGATAATACTGAAAGATTATTCAATGTGTAATGTTTAGCTTTTCAGGGCCAACGTCTTTTACAACCTGATACTTTTCACTGTATCTAAACAGTTACTTGTCAGGATGGCCGAGCGGTCTAAGGCATTACGTTCAGGTCGTAGTCTCCCCTGGAGGTGTGGGTTCAAATCCCACTTCTGACATTCTTTCTTGATTACTTCTACTGTATGTCCCCAGGTAAATTGCTCCAGTAAGTCAAGACTTGGTATCCAACAGGTCTTGTACAAAGCGTATACCTTCACTTATGGGTCTTATAGGGTTCAAGCATGACTTGAAAAACTTCAACTTCATTCCATCTATATCTGACAAGGGATAATACTGAATGATTATTCAATGTGTAATGTTTAGCTTTTCAGGGCCAACGTCTTTTACAACCTGATACTTTTTACCGTATCTAAACAGTTTCTTGTCAGGATGGCCGAGCGGTCTAAGGCGCTGCGTTTAGGTCGCAGTCTCGCCTGGAGGCGTGGGTTCAATTCCCACTTCTGACATTCTTTCTTGATTACTTCTACTGTATGTCCCCAGGTAAATTGCTCCAGTATGTCAAGACTTGGTATCCAACAGGTGTTGTACAATGAGTGCACATTCAGTCAACCATAATTATTATCTAGTTTAAGCAAGACTGAAATGGACTAAAACTCATTTCCCCTGACATCTAACAGGTTCAAGGCTGAAAAACTATTCAAAGCGTACTAATTAGTTTGCAAGGGCTGACTTCTCAAACAGCCCTTTACACTTCACTTTTATTGGAAAGCATTCATGTCAGAATGGCCGAGCGGTCTAAGGCGCTACGTTCAGGTCGTAGTCTCCCCTGGAGGCGTGGGTTCAAATCCCACTTCTGACATACTTTCTTGATTACTACTACTGTCTTTCCCCAGATATTTAACTCCTCTATTTCAAGATCTTGTACCAAAAAGGTCCAGCTCAGAGCCTGCACAAGCACTTACATTAGTTATTATCTGGATTTAGCATGACTGAAAGGGACTTAAACTAGGTTCCAGCTACATCTTACAGGTGCACAACTGAAACGTTATTCAAAAAGTACCATTTAGTTTGTAATTGCCAACTTTTAGTACAGCCAAATGCACATCACTTTACAAAATTCCTACATGTCATGGTGGCACAGTGGTCTAAGTCACTGCACTATGATCGCATTCTCTGCATGAGCCGTGGGTTCAAATCCCATTACTGATAATTTTTCTTGATTACTGCTAGTGTATGTGGCCATGTAATACACTCCTCTGTCAAGATCTGCCATCAAACAGGTCTTCTACAAAGCATACCCATTTCCTTTCTGTAATTATTTGGTTTAAGCATGAGTGAAAGAGATTAAACTGCCTTCTAGCTTCATTTTAAAGGTGCACAACTGAAGCAATAGACAAAACCTACTATTTAGTAAGCGCCAAATTTTCATACAGCCCATTACAATTTACAGAACAGCATAAACATCAAGGGCGGTCGGGTCGTCTAAAGCGCTGTGTTAAGGTTGCAGTCTCCCCTGGAGGCATGGGTTCATATCCCACTTCTGACTCAAGTTCCTATTAACCTCTACTGTACATTGCCAGGTAAGTGACTCTTCTATGTAAAGATCTGTTGTCCAACAGGTCTTGTACAAAGCGTATACCTTCACTTATGGGTCTTATAGGGTTCAAGCATGACTTGAAAAACTTCAACTTCATTCCATCTATATCTGACAAGGGATAATACTGAAAGATTATTCAATGTGTAATGTTTAGCTTTTCAGGGCCAACGTCTTTTACAACCTGATACTTTTCACTGTATCTAAACAGTTACTTGTCAGGATGGCCGAGCGGTCTAAGGCGCTGCGTTTAGGTCGCAGTCTCCCCTGGAGGCGTGGGTTCAAATCCCACTTCTGACATTCTTTCTTGATTACTTCTACTGTATGTCCCCAGGTAAATTGCTCCAGTAAGTCAAGACTTGGTATCCAACAGGTCTTGTACAATGAGTGCACATTCAGTCAACCATAATTATTATCTAGTTTAAGCAAGACTGAAATGGACTAAAACTCATTTCCCCTGACATCTTACAGGTTCAAGGCTGAAACACTATTCAAAGCGTACTAATTAGTTTGCAAGGGCTGACTTCTCAAACAGCCCTTTACACTTCACTTTTATTGGAAAGCATTCATGTCAGAATGGCCGAGCGGTCTAAGGCGCTACGTTCAGGTCGTAGTCTCCCCTGGAGGCGTGGGTTCAAATCCCACTTCTGACATACTTTCTTGATTACTACTACTGTCTTTCCCCAGATATTTAACTCCTCTATTTCAAGATCTTGTACCAAAAAGGTCCAGCTCAGAGCCTGCACAAGCACTTACATTAGTTATTATCTGGATTTAGCATGACTGAAAGGGACTTAAACTAGGTTCCAGCTACATCTTACAGGTGCACAACTGAAACGTTATTCAAAAAGTACCATTTAGTTTGTAATTGCCAACTTTTAGTACAGCCAAATGCACATCACTTTACAAAATTCCTACATGTCATGGTGGCACAGTGGTCTAAGTCACTGCACTATGATCGCATTCTCTGCATGAGCCGTGGGTTCAAATCCCATTACTGATAATTTTTCTTGATTACTGCTAGTGTATGTGGCCATGTAATACACTCCTCTGTCAAGATCTGCCATCAAACAGGTCTTCTACAAAGCATACCCATTTCCTTTCTGTAATTATTTGGTTTAAGCATGAGTGAAAGAGATTAAACTGCCTTCTAGCTTCATTTTAAAGGTGCACAACTGAAGCAATAGACAAAACCTACTATTTAGTAAGCGCCGAATTTTCATACAGCCCATTACACATTACAGAACAGCATAAACATCAAGGGCGGTCGGGTCGTCTAAAGCGCTGTGTTAAGGTTGCAGTCTCCCCTGGAGGCATGGGTTCATATCCCACTTCTGACTCAAGTTCCTATTAACCTCTACTGTACATTGCCAGGTAATTGACTCTTCTATGTAAAGATCTGATGTCCAACATGTCTTGTACAAAGCGTATACCTTCACTTATGGGTCTTATAGGGTTCAAGCATGACTTGAAAAACTTCAACTTCGTTCCATCTATATCTGACAAGGGATAATACTGAAAGATTATTCAATGTGTAATGTTTAGCTTTTCAGGGCCAACGTCTTTTACAACCTGATACTTTTCACTGTATCTAAACAGTTACTTGTCAGGATGGCCGAGCGGTCTAAGGCACTACGTTCAGGTCGTAGTCTCCCCTGGAGGCGTGGGTTCAAAACCCACTTCTGACATACTTTCTTGATTACTACTACTGTCTTTCTCCAGATACTTAACTCCTCTATTTCAAGATCTTGTACCAAAAAGGTCCAGCTCAGAGCCTGCACAAGCACTTACATTAGTTATTATCTGGATTTAGCATGACTGAAAGGGACTTAAACTAGGTTCCAGCTACATCTTACAGGTGCACAACAGAAACGTTATTCAAAAAGTACCATTTAGTTTGTAATTGCCAACTTTTAGTACAGCCAAATGCACATCACTTTACAAAATTCCTACATGTCATGGTGGCACAGTGGTCTAAGTCACTGCACTATGATCGCATTCTCTGCATGAGCCGTGGGTTCAAATCCCATTACTGATAATTTTTCTTGATTACTGCTAGTGTATGTGGCCATGTAATACACTCCTCTGTCAAGATCTGCCATCAAACAGGTCTTCTACAAAGCATACCCATTTCCTTTCTGTAATTATTTGGTTTAAGCATGAGTGAAAGAGATTAAACTGCCTTCTAGCTTCATTTTAAAGGTGCACAACTGAAGCAATAGACAAAACCTACTATTTAGTAAGCGCCAAATTTTCATACAGCCCATTACAATTTACAGAACAGCATAAACATCAAGGGCGGTCGGGTCGTCTAAAGCGCTGTGTTAAGGTTGCAGTCTCCCCTGGAGGCATGGGTTCATATCCCACTTCTGACTCAAGTTCCTATTAACCTCTACTGTACATTGCCAGGTAAGTGACTCTTCTATGTAAAGATCTGTTGTCCAACAGGTCTTGTACAAAGCGTATACCTTCACTTATGGGTCTTATAGGGTTCAAGCATGACTTGAAAAACTTCAACTTCATTCCATCTATATCTGACAAGGGATAATACTGAAAGATTATTCAATGTGTAATGTTTAGCTTTTCAGGGCCAACGTCTTTTACAACCTGATACTTTTCACTGTATCTAAACAGTTACTTGTCAGGATGGCCGAGCGGTCTAAGGCGCTGCGTTTAGGTCGCAGTCTCCCCTGGAGGCGTGGGTTCAAATCCCACTTCTGACATTCTTTCTTGATTACTTCTACTGTATGTCCCCAGGTAAATTGCTCCAGTAAGTCAAGACTTGGTATCCAACAGGTCTTGTACAATGAGTGCACATTCAGTCAACCATAATTATTATCTAGTTTAAGCAAGACTGAAATGGACTAAAACTCATTTCCCCTGACATCTTACAGGTTCAAGGCTGAAACACTATTCAAAGCGTACTAATTAGTTTGCAAGGGCTGACTTCTCAAACAGCCCTTTACACTTCACTTTTATTGGAAAGCATTCATGTCAGAATGGCCGAGCGGTCTAAGGCGCTACGTTCAGGTCGTAGTCTCCCCTGGAGGCGTGGGTTCAAATCCCACTTCTGACATACTTTCTTGATTACTACTACTGTCTTTCCCCAGATATTTAACTCCTCTATTTCAAGATCTTGTACCAAAAAGGTCCAGCTCAGAGCCTGCACAAGCACTTACATTAGTTATTATCTGGATTTAGCATGACTGAAAGGGACTTAAACTAGGTTCCAGCTACATCTTACAGGTGCACAACAGAAACGTTATTCAAAAAGTACCATTTAGTTTGTAATTGCCAACTTTTAGTACAGCCAAATGCACATCACTTTACAAAGATTCATACATGTCATGGTGGCACAGTGGTCTAAGTCACTGCACTAAGATAGCATTCTCTGCATGAGGCGTGGGTTCAAATCCCATTACTGATAATTTTTCTTGATTACTGCTAGTGTATGTGGCCATGTAATACACTCCTCTGTCAAGATCTGCCATCAAACAGGTCTTCTACAAAGCATACCCATTTCCTTTCTGTAATTATTTGGTTTAAGCATGAGTGAAAGAGATTAAACTGCCTTCTAGCTTCATTTTAAAGGTGCACAACTGAAGCAATAGACAAAACCTACTATTTAGTAAGCGCCAAATTTTCATACAGCCCATTACAATTTACAGAACAGCATAAACATCAAGGGCGGTCGGGTCGTCTAAAGCGCTGTGTTAAGGTTGCAGTCTCCCCTGGAGGCATGGGTTCATATCCCACTTCTGACTCAAGTTCCTATTAACCTCTACTGTACATTGCCAGGTAAGTGACTCTTCTATGTAAAGATCTGTTGTCCAACAGGTCTTGTACAAAGCGTATACCTTCACTTATGGGTCTTATAGGGTTCAAGCATGACTTGAAAAACTTCAACTTCATTCCATCTATATCTGACAAGGGATAATACTGAAAGATTATTCAATGTGTAATGTTTAGCTTTTCAGGGCCAACGTCTTTTACAACCTGATACTTTTCACTGTATCTAAACAGTTACTTGTCAGGATGGCCGAGCGGTCTAAGGCGCTGCGTTTAGGTCGCAGTCTCCCCTGGAGGCGTGGGTTCAAATCCCACTTCTGACATTCTTTCTTGATTACTTCTACTGTATGTCCCCAGGTAAATTGCTCCAGTAAGTCAAGACTTGGTATCCAACAGGTCTTGTACAATGAGTGCACATTCAGTCAACCATAATTATTATCTAGTTTAAGCAAGACTGAAATGGACTAAAACTCATTTCCCCTGACATCTTACAGGTTCAAGGCTGAAACACTATTCAAAGCGTACTAATTAGTTTGCAAGGGCTGACTTCTCAAACAGCCCTTTACACTTCACTTTTATTGGAAAGCATTCATGTCAGAATGGCCGAGCGGTCTAAGGCGCTACGTTCAGGTCGTAGTCTCCCCTGGAGGCGTGGGTTCAAATCCCACTTCTGACATACTTTCTTGATTACTACTACTGTCTTTCCCCAGATATTTAACTCCTCTATTTCAAGATCTTGTACCAAAAAGGTCCAGCTCAGAGCCTGCACAAGCACTTACATTAGTTATTATCTGGATTTAGCATGACTGAAAGGGACTTAAACTAGGTTCCAGCTACATCTTATCAAAAAGTACCATTTAGTTTGTAATTGCCAACTTTTAGTACAGCCAAATGCACATCACTTTACAAAATTCCTACATGTCATGGTGGCACAGTGGTCTGAGTCACTGCACTATGATCGCATTCTCTGCATGAGCCGTGGGTTCAAATCCCATTACTGATAATTTTTCTTGATTACTGCTAGTGTATGTGGCCATGTAATACACTCCTCTGTCAAGATCTGCCATCAAACAGGTCTTCTACAAAGCATACCCATTTCCTTTCTGTAATTATTTGGTTTAAGCATGAGTGAAAGAGATTAAACTGCCTTCTAGCTTCATTTTAAAGGTGCACAACTGAAGCAATAGACAAAACCTACTATTTAGTAAGCGCCAAATTTTCATACAGCCCATTACACATTACAGAACAGCATAAACATCAAGGGCGGTCGGGTCGTCTAAAGCGCTGTGTTAAGGTTGCAGTCTCCCCTGGAGGCATGGGTTCATATCCCACTTCTGACTCAAGTTCCTATTAACCTCTACTGTACATTGCCAGGTAATTGACTCTTCTATGTAAAGATCTGATGTCCAACATGTCTTGTACAAAGCGTATACCTTCACTTATGGGTCTTATAGGGTTCAAGCATGACTTGAAAAACTTCAACTTCGTTCCATCTATATCTGACAAGGGATAATACTGAAAGATTATTCAATGTGTAATGTTTAGCTTTTCAGGGCCAACGTCTTTTACAACCTGATACTTTTCACTGTATCTAAACAGTTACTTGTCAGGATGGCCGAGCGGTCTAAGGCACTACGTTCAGGTCGTAGTCTCCCCTGGAGGTGTGGGTTCAAATCCCACTTCTGACATTCTTTCTTGATTACTTCTACTGTATGTCCCCAGGTAAATTGCTCCAGTAAGTCAAGACTTGGTATCCAACAGGTCTTGTACAAAGCGTATACCTTCACTTATGGGTCTTATAGGGTTCAAGCATGACTTGAAAAACTTCAACTTCATTCCATCTATATCTGACAAGGGATAATACTGAAAGATTATTCAATGTGTAATGTTTAGCTTTTCAGGGCCAACGTCTTTTACAACCTGATACTTTTTACCGTATCTAAACAGTTTCTTGTCAGGATGGCCGAGCGGTCTAAGGCGTTGCGTTTAGGTCGCAGTCTCGCCTGGAGGTGTGGGTTCAATTCCCACTTCTGACATTCTTTCTTGATTACTTCTACTGTATGTCCCCAGGTAAATTGCTCCAGTATGTCAAGACTTGGTATCCAACAGGTGTTGTACAATGAGTGCACATTCAGTCAACCATAATTATTATCTAGTTTAAGCAAGACTGAAATGGACTAAAACTCATTTCCCCTGACATCTAACAGGTTCAAGGCTGAAAAACTATTCAAAGCGTACTAATTAGTTTGCAAGGGCTGACTTCTCAAACAGCCCTTTACACTTCACTTTTATTGGAAAGCATTCATGTCAGAATGGCCGAGCGGTCTAAGGCGCTACGTTCAGGTCATAGTCTCCCCTGGAGGCGTGGGTTCAAATCCCACTTCTGACATACTTTCTTGATTACTACTACTGTCTTTCCCCAGATATTTAACTCCTCTATTTCAAGATCTTGTACCAAAAAGGTCCAGCTCAGAGCCTGCACAAGCACTTACATTAGTTATTATCTGGATTTAGCATGACTGAAAGGGACTTAAACTAGGTTCCAGCTACATCTTATCAAAAAGTACCATTTAGTTTGTAATTGCCAACTTTTAGTACAGCCAAATGCACATCACTTTACAAAGATTCCTACATGTCATGGTGGCACAGTGGTCTAAGTCACTGCACTAAGATAGCATTCTCTGCATGATGCGTGGGTTCAAATCCCATTACTGATAATTTTTCTTGATTACTGCTAGTGTATGTGGCCATGTAATACACTCCTCTGTCAAGATCTGCCATCAAACAGGTCTTCTACAAAGCATACCCATTTCCTTTCTGTAATTATTTGGTTTAAGCATGAGTGAAAGAGATTAAACTGCCTTCTAGCTTCATTTTAAAGGTGCACAACTGAAGCAATAGACAAAACCTACTATTTAGTAAGCGCCAAATTTTCATACAGCCCATTACAATTTACAGAACAGCATAAACATCAAGGGCGGTCGGGTCGTCTAAAGCGCTGTGTTAAGGTTGCAGTCTCCCCTGGAGGCATGGGTTCATATCCCACTTCTGACTCAAGTTCCTAATGTACATTGCCAGGTAAGTGACTCTTCTATGTAAAGATCTGTTGTCCAACAGGTCTTGTACAAAGCGTATACCTTCACTTATGGGTCTTATAGGGTTCAAGCATGACTTGAAAAACTTCAACTTCATTCCAGCTATATCTGACAAGGGATAATACTGAAAGATTATTCAATGTGTAATGTTTAGCTTTTCAGGGCCAACGTCTTTTACAACCTGATACTTTTCACTGTATCTAAACAGTTACTTGTCAGGATGGCCGAGCGGTCTAAGGCACTACGTTTAGGTCGCAGTCTCCCCTGGAGGCGTGGGTTCAAATCCCACTTCTGACATTCTTTCTTGATTACTTCTACTGTATGTCCCCAGGTAAATTGCTCCAGTAAGTCAAGACTTGGTATCCAACAGGTCTTGTACAAAGCGTATACCTTCACTTATGGGTCTTATAGGGTTCAAGCATGACTTGAAAAACTTCAACTTCATTCCATCTATATCTGACAAGGGATAATACTGAAAGATTATTCAATGTGTAATGTTTAGCTTTTCAGGGCCAACGTCTTTTACAACCTGATACTTTTCACCGTATCTAAACAGTTACTTGTCAGGATGGCCGAGCGGTCTAAGGCGCTGCGTTTAGGTCGCAGTCTCGCCTGGAGGCGTGGGTTCAAATCCCACTTCTGACATTCTTTCTTGATTACTTCTACTGTATGTCCCCAGGTAAATTGCTCCAGTATGTCAAGACTTGGTATCCAACAGGTGTTGTACAATGAGTGCACATTCAGTCAACCATAATTATTATCTAGTTTAAGCAAGACTGAAATGGACTAAAACTCATTTCCCCTGACATCTAACAGGTTCAAGGCTGAAAAACTATTCAAAGCGTACTAATTAGTTTGCAAGGGCTGACTTCTCAAACAGCCCTTTACACTTCACTTTTATTGGAAAGCATTCATGTCAGAATGGCCGAGCGGTCTAAGGCGCTACGTTCAGGTCGTAGTCTCCCCTGGAGGCGTGGGTTCAAATCCCACTTCTGACATACTTTCTTGATTACTACTACTGTCTTTCCCCAGATATTTAACTCCTCTATTTCAAGATCTTGTACCAAAAAGGTCCAGCTCAGAGCCTGCACAAGCACTTACATTAGTTATTATCTGGATTTAGCATGACTGAAAGGGACTTAAACTAGGTTCCAGCTACATCTTACAGGTGCACAACTGAAACGTTATTCAAAAAGTACCATTTAGTTTGTAATTGCCAACTTTTAGTACAGCCAAATGCACATCACTTTACAAAATTCCTACATGTCATGGTGGCACAGTGGTCTAAGTCACTGCACTAAGATAGCATTCTCTGCATGAGCCGTGGGTTCAAATCCCATTACTGATAATTTTTCTTGATTACTGCTAGTGTATGTGGCCATGTAATACACTCCTCTGTCAAGATCTGCCATCAAACAGGTCTTCTACAAAGCATACCCATTTCCTTTCTGTAATTATTTGGTTTAAGCATGAGTGAAAGAGATTAAACTGCCTTCTAGCTTCATTTTAAAGGTGCACAACTGAAGCAATAGACAAAACCTACTATTTAGTAAGCGCCAAATTTTCATACAGCCCATTACAAATTACAGAACAGCATAAACATCAAGGGCGGTCGGGTCGTCTAAAGCGCTGTGTTAAGGTTGCAGTCTCCCCTGGAGGCATGGGTTCATATCCCACTTCTGACTCAAGTTCCTATTAACCTCTACTGTACATTGCCAGGTAAGTGACTCTTCTATGTAAAGATCTGTTGTCCAACAGGTCTTGTACAAAGCGTATACCTTCACTTATGGGTCTTATAGGGTTCAAGCATGACTTGAAAAACTTCAACTTCGTTCCATCTATATCTGACAAGGGATAATACTGAAAGATTATTCAATGTGTAATGTTTAGCTTTTCAGGGCCAACGTCTTTTACAACCTGATACTTTTCACTGTATCTAAACAGTTACTTGTCAGGATGGCCGAGCGGTCTAAGGCACTACGTTCAGGTCGTAGTCTCCCCTGGAGGCGTGGGTTCAAATCCCACTTCTGACATTCTTTCTTGATTACTTCTACTGTATGTCCCCAGGTAAATTGCTCCAGTAAGTCAAGACTTGGTATCCAACAGGTCTTGTACAATGAGTGCACATTCAGTCAACCATAATTATTATCTAGTTTAAGCAAGACTGAAATGGACTAAAACTCATTTCCCCTGACATCTTACAGGTTCAAGGCTGAAACACTATTCAAAGCGTACTAATTAGTTTGCAAGGGCTGACTTCTCAAACAGCCCTTTACACTTCACTTTTATTGGAAAGCATTCATGTCAGAATGGCCGAGCGGTCTAAGGCGCTACGTTCAGGTCGTAGTCTCCCCTGGAGGCGTGGGTTCAAATCCCACTTCTGACATACTTTCTTGATTACTACTACTGTCTTTCCCCAGATATTTAACTCCTCTATTTCAAGATCTTGTACCAAAAAGGTCCAGCTCAGAGCCTGCACAAGCACTTACATTAGTTATTATCTGGATTTAGCATGACTGAAAGGGACTTAAACTAGGTTCCAGCTACATCTTATCAAAAAGTACCATTTAGTTTGTAATTGCCAACTTTTAGTACAGCCAAATGCACATCACTTTACAAAATTCCTACATGTCATGGTGGCACAGTGGTCTGAGTCACTGCACTATGATCGCATTCTCTGCATGAGCCGTGGGTTCAAATCCCATTACTGATAATTTTTCTTGATTACTGCTAGTGTATGTGGCCATGTAATACACTCCTCTGTCAAGATCTGCCATCAAACAGGTCTTCTACAAAGCATACCCATTTCCTTTCTGTAATTATTTGGTTTAAGCATGAGTGAAAGAGATTAAACTGCCTTCTAGCTTCATTTTAAAGGTGCACAACTGAAGCAATAGACAAAACCTACTATTTAGTAAGCGCCAAATTTTCATACAGCCCATTACACATTACAGAACAGCATAAACATCAAGGGCGGTCGGGTCGTCTAAAGCGCTGTGTTAAGGTTGCAGTCTCCCCTGGAGGCATGGGTTCATATCCCACTTCTGACTCAAGTTCCTATTAACCTCTACTGTACATTGCCAGGTAATTGACTCTTCTATGTAAAGATCTGATGTCCAACATGTCTTGTACAAAGCGTATACCTTCACTTATGGGTCTTATAGGGTTCAAGCATGACTTGAAAAACTTCAACTTCGTTCCATCTATATCTGACAAGGGATAATACTGAAAGATTATTCAATGTGTAATGTTTAGCTTTTCAGGGCCAACGTCTTTTACAACCTGATACTTTTCACTGTATCTAAACAGTTACTTGTCAGGATGGCCGAGCGGTCTAAGGCACTACGTTCAGGTCGTAGTCTCCCCTGGAGGTGTGGGTTCAAATCCCACTTCTGACATTCTTTCTTGATTACTTCTACTGTATGTCCCCAGGTAAATTGCTCCAGTAAGTCAAGACTTGGTATCCAACAGGTCTTGTACAAAGCGTATACCTTCACTTATGGGTCTTATAGGGTTCAAGCATGACTTGAAAAACTTCAACTTCATTCCATCTATATCTGACAAGGGATAATACTGAAAGATTATTCAATGTGTAATGTTTAGCTTTTCAGGGCCAACGTCTTTTACAACCTGATACTTTTTACCGTATCTAAACAGTTTCTTGTCAGGATGGCCGAGCGGTCTAAGGCGTTGCGTTTAGGTCGCAGTCTCGCCTGGAGGTGTGGGTTCAATTCCCACTTCTGACATTCTTTCTTGATTACTTCTACTGTATGTCCCCAGGTAAATTGCTCCAGTATGTCAAGACTTGGTATCCAACAGGTGTTGTACAATGAGTGCACATTCAGTCAACCATAATTATTATCTAGTTTAAGCAAGACTGAAATGGACTAAAACTCATTTCCCCTGACATCTAACAGGTTCAAGGCTGAAAAACTATTCAAAGCGTACTAATTAGTTTGCAAGGGCTGACTTCTCAAACAGCCCTTTACACTTCACTTTTATTGGAAAGCATTCATGTCAGAATGGCCGAGCGGTCTAAGGCGCTACGTTCAGGTCGTAGTCTCCCCTGGAGGCGTGGGTTCAAATCCCACTTCTGACATACTTTCTTGATTACTACTACTGTCTTTCCCCAGATATTTAACTCCTCTATTTCAAGATCTTGTACCAAAAAGGTCCAGCTCAGAGCCTGCACAAGCACTTACATTAGTTATTATCTGGATTTAGCATGACTGAAAGGGACTTAAACTAGGTTCCAGCTACATCTTATCAAAAAGTACCATTTAGTTTGTAATTGCCAACTTTTAGTACAGCCAAATGCACATCACTTTACAAAGATTCCTACATGTCATGGTGGCACAGTGGTCTAAGTCACTGCACTAAGATAGCATTCTCTGCATGATGCGTGGGTTCAAATCCCATTACTGATTATTTTTCTTGATTACTGCTAGTGTATGTGGCCATGTAATACACTCCTCTGTCAAGATCTGCCATCAAACAGGTCTTCTACAAAGCATACCCATTTCCTTTCTGTAATTATTTGGTTTAAGCATGAGTGAAAGAGATTAAACTGCCTTCTAGCTTCATTTTAAAGGTGCACAACTGAAGCAATAGATAAAACCTACTATTTAGTAAGCGCCAAATTTTCATACAGCCCATTACAATTTACAGAACAGCATAAACATCAAGGGCGGTCGGGTCGTCTAAAGCGCTGTGTTAAGGTTGCAGTCTCCCCTGGAGGCATGGGTTCATATCCCACTTCTGACTCAAGTTCCTAATGTACATTGCCAGGTAAGTGACTCTTCTATGTAAAGATCTGTTGTCCAACAGGTCTTGTACAAAGCGTATACCTTCACTTATGGGTCTTATAGGGTTCAAGCATGACTTGAAAAACTTCAACTTCATTCCAGCTATATCTGACAAGGGATAATACTGAAAGATTATTCAATGTGTAATGTTTAGCTTTTCAGGGCCAACGTCTTTTACAACCTGATACTTTTCACTGTATCTAAACAGTTACTTGTCAGGATGGCCGAGCGGTCTAAGGCACTACGTTTAGGTCGCAGTCTCCCCTGGAGGCGTGGGTTCAAATCCCACTTCTGACATTCTTTCTTGATTACTTCTACTGTATGTCCCCAGGTAAATTGCTCCAGTATGTCAAGACTTGGTATCCAACAGGTGTTGTACAATGAGTGCACATTCAGTCAACCATAATTATTATCTAGTTTAAGCAAGACTGAAATGGACTAAAACTCATTTCCCCTGACATCTAACAGGTTCAAGGCTGAAAAACTATTCAAAGCGTACTAATTAGTTTGCAAGGGCTGACTTCTCAAACAGCCCTTTACACTTCACTTTTATTGGAAAGCATTCATGTCAGAATGGCCGAGCGGTCTAAGGCGCTACGTTCAGGTCATAGTCTCCCCTGGAGGCGTGGGTTCAAATCCCACTTCTGACATACTTTCTTGATTACTACTACTGTCTTTCCCCAGATATTTAACTCCTCTATTTCAAGATCTTGTACCAAAAAGGTCCAGCTCAGAGCCTGCACAAGCACTTACATTAGTTATTATCTGGATTTAGCATGACTGAAAGGGACTTAAACTAGGTTCCAGCTACATCTTATCAAAAAGTACCATTTAGTTTGTAATTGCCAACTTTTAGTACAGCCAAATGCACATCACTTTACAAAGATTCCTACATGTCATGGTGGCACAGTGGTCTAAGTCACTGCACTAAGATAGCATTCTCTGCATGATGCGTGGGTTCAAATCCCATTACTGATTATTTTTCTTGATTACTGCTAGTGTATGTGGCCATGTAATACACTCCTCTGTCAAGATCTGCCATCAAACAGGTCTTCTACAAAGCATACCCATTTCCTTTCTGTAATTATTTGGTTTAAGCATGAGTGAAAGAGATTAAACTGCCTTCTAGCTTCATTTTAAAGGTGCACAACTGAAGCAATAGATAAAACCTACTATTTAGTAAGCGCCAAATTTTCATACAGCCCATTACAATTTACAGAACAGCATAAACATCAAGGGCGGTCGGGTCGTCTAAAGCGCTGTGTTAAGGTTGCAGTCTCCCCTGGAGGCATGGGTTCATATCCCACTTCTGACTCAAGTTCCTAATGTACATTGCCAGGTAAGTGACTCTTCTATGTAAAGATCTGTTGTCCAACAGGTCTTGTACAAAGCGTATACCTTCACTTATGGGTCTTATAGGGTTCAAGCATGACTTGAAAAACTTCAACTTCATTCCATCTATATCTGACAAGGGATAATACTGAAAGATTATTCAATGTGTAATGTTTAGCTTTTCAGGGCCAACGTCTTTTACAACCTGATACTTTTCACTGTATCTAAACAGTTACTTGTCAGGATGGCCGAGCGGTCTAAGGCACTACGTTTAGGTCGCAGTCTCCCCTGGAGGCGTGGGTTCAAATCCCACTTCTGACATTCTTTCTTGATTACTTCTACTGTATGTCCCCAGGTAAATTGCTCCAGTAAGTCAAGACTTGGTATCCAACAGGTCTTGTACAAAGCGTATACCTTCACTTATGGGTCTTATAGGGTTCAAGCATGACTTGAAAAACTTCAACTTCATTCCATCTATATCTGACAAGGGATAATACTGAAAGATTATTCAATGTGTAATGTTTAGCTTTTCAGGGCCAACGTCTTTTACAACCTGATACTTTTCACCGTATCTAAACAGTTACTTGTCAGGATGGCCGAGCGGTCTAAGGCGCTGCGTTTAGGTCGCAGTCTCGCCTGGAGGCGTGGGTTCAAATCCCACTTCTGACATTCTTTCTTGATTACTTCTACTGTATGTCCCCAGGTAAATTGCTCCAGTATGTCAAGACTTGGTATCCAACAGGTGTTGTACAATGAGTGCACATTCAGTCAACCATAATTATTATCTAGTTTAAGCAAGACTGAAATGGACTAAAACTCATTTCCCCTGACATCTAACAGGTTCAAGGCTGAAACACTATTCAAAGCGTACTAATTAGTTTGCAAGGGCTGACTTCTCAAACAGCCCTTTACACTTCACTTTTATTG
>JBBPBX010052524.1:0-12737 GCA_038048925.1 Garcialebias charrua
GCACACCAGAACACCATGAAATCTGCAGAGCCGCGCGCAGCCACGTTGGACATGAGTTTTATTCGTTTGTGACAAATTAATTAAGTTCCTCAATGTTTCTGTCATGAATCAGTAGAGGAGGAAGCGATCACTTGACTTTTGGCAAAAAAACAAAAGAAAACTCTAGATCAGGGATGAAGAAGGGGAATTTAATACATTTGTGTCACATACAAAACAGTTCTGCATCACTTTGCAATACAGGTAGTCCCCGACTTACGAGCGAGTTCCGTTACAACGAGGCGCTCGTAACACGGAAATCTCGTAATTTGGAACGGCCGCCACGTGTCTCGTAAGTCCGGAATTTCGCTCGTAAGTTGGAACGGTTTTGCTAGCGCGACTACGAACACTCGTTTTTCATCGAAAAACTGCTTATGAGTGCATAAAAATGATCGGAAACGTGTGTCCACATGTTTAGCTAACGAACTGTGGTGAAAAAACACAGAAAAACTCAGTATTTTTTGCGTTTTTTCCAAAAATTCGCCAGCTCGTAAGTCCGGAACCTCGTAAGTTAGAGCGCTCGTAAGTCGGGGACTACCTGTACTTTGAACGAGAACCTGCATTGGCTGGTTAAAAACTCTGTTTTTATTGGCTGGTTAAGGGCGGGTCACTAACCGTGTTTCCATCCATTTTCATTTCGAATTTTGAGCTTATTTTTGAAATCTCGCTAATATGTAAATACAAATTAATGCGGATCAGAAGTGTTTCCATCTACTGGCTTGTAGTGCATCTACCAAGCCACGCACAGCGTCATTACGTCAGACGTCAGCGTCATTACGTCAGACGTCAGCGTTGCGCATGTCTACAGTAAACAGGAAGTAGCGGTTGAAAACAGAACCCGACCACACATCTCGTCAAAATGGAGAGAATATTTCAGGTACGTGTTGCTATCGGGCAAGTTGTATTTATTCTGTCATGCCAACTAGTTTTAGCGATGTTACATGTTGTCCGGAGCGGAAACAGCTGATCAGTCACGTGACGTGAATGTTCGCTGCGGCAGAACTGAGTCGGCAAATCTGTTTCCATCTGTCGTTTTGCGCATCAGCTCTGTTTCGACCCCCCAAAAACCACCTCAAGCGAGCGTATCAACTTTAGAGCGACTTAGAGGAAGTTAACTCGAATTTTGCTGTTTCCATTTAGCTTTTCTGATGCGATGCTTCATAATGCGCACCTAGAAACCTTGATGGAAACACGGCTACTGTGGCTTTTTAGAAATGCTTTTAGAGAAGCAAGAGGACTATAGTCTTTTTCAGAGATTACTTTGTCTAACATCAGTCTGTCAGGAGATAGTGACAGAGTGAAGAAATATGTTAAAAATATATTTTTTAGACAACTTACAGACTGCACTACAGAACAGCAACTTGAGCAGGGAGTACGCTTTAAGGCAGGGCAATTACCAATAGACCTGAATCTGACATGTTGCCATATATGCCTATTAGTACAATTAATCAAAACTAAGATACACAATCTAATTCTGTACACCATTTATATACTTTAAATAAATTGAAACAGAAGAGAGAAACAAGGTGTTGATTATCAAAAAACTTTAAATCATGTTAATGCAGATTAGTATAGGATAAAGCAAAATAAGTTGGAAGCCATACATGTAAGTGTCCACATGATTGTCATTCATCAGGCAGCCCCTCATGTCTGATTTATTAATGCACACAAAACTGCCTCTGTATCCCTTGACCTTCCTCTCTATATAATATCAAACAAAACCAGTCTCTGTTTTACATTCTTCTCAAGCAGACTCTTGTCATATCCCCGCTAACTCTTTTTTGCAGCTCTTTTTTCTTATGAGGCACTTTTGATTGTGTTTCAACCCAGTTCTCTTCCCAGTGTGTTTGTGTGTATGTCACATTGGTATTTCAACCTAGTCCGCTTTGCTCTCGAGAAATTGGCTTCCTTTGATGGACCAAGAAAACCCACTAAAATGGACGCTTTGACTTTCTCCTGCTTTTATTGGTCCCGATACATATATTCCTCCTCCCTTGCCTTCTTTTCACTTATTAATTCTTCATACTTCTATGACCCCCCCACCCCGTCATTCTTTTCAGGTTACATTATTGATTCATATTTGATTAAATAAGGGAGCTGTCTTTCTTACATATGTGCTCTGCATGCTTCTCATGCTGTAAATACACATGCCTGCACCTTTGAATCATAAACATACTATATTCTTTATTTCTATTATTGCACATCTGCTTGGATTTTCTGTGTGAATGTTTTTTTTTTCAGTAAAAATACACCTTGTGAAGTTTGTACACCCTGCACATTTTTTATGATACAAAATAGGGCTAGAGCCACTGCAGGAGGTAAATTGAGCTAAATTGTGTGATTGAAAACTTAAAAGCAGGACAAACATAAGGCACATTTGGGACACAGTAGGGTTTGCAATTTACATGCCGCTTCATTTATCCCTTCCTCGTCTTTTCAAAGGCACACCTTGAGAGCAGAGGCGCGTTGTTCACCATGACCTGAATTGTTTAATTATGCCTGATGGTCTAGTCTCTATCATTGAACATGCAGTAAGGTAAAATAATGAAAAGGGGACACAAAGTGATTGGATAATTTATCTTTAAGCATGTGTCACCCTGTCTCTTCATAGACAGTGACCTGAAGTTCCCATTTGTCAGTCATAGTAAATAACAGGAAACTAAAACCATCATTAGAAGGTCAGTGTAAGTCCCACTTCAAGTTTTATGGGTGACAGCACTGTGGTTGAGATAGATGCTGTACTGTTATAAAAAAAAAACACTTTCAGAGAAGTGTAATTATGTGTCATTATACAGCTCCATTTACGGTAACACGCTCTTGTAATTCTAATTAAAGGTAATTGTGTGCAATTTGCAAGAGCCATCAAAGGAATTAAAACTCAGGAAGTGTAAGAGTTAATTATCTAATCTATCTATCAATCTATCTATCTATCTATCTATCTATCTATCTATCTATCTATCTATCTATCTATCTATCTATCTATCTATCTATCTATCTATCTATCTATCTATCTATCTATCTATCTATCTATCTATCTATCTATCTATCTATCTATCTATCTATCTATCTATCTATCTATCTATCTATCTATCTATTAGGGGTGCAAATCTCTCAGTGTCTGGAGAATCGATTTGATTCCATTTTTTGATGCACCAATTCGATTAAAAATCGATTTTCGACTCTAAAACAATTTTCATTCCAGGATCGATTTTTGATTCAGAATTGATTTTCGATTTTGAAACGATTTTCGATTCTGAAACAATTTTCAATTGAAATCATGAAAAGATTAAACAATAATGTATCATCTTTTTATCCTGTTAAGCACCTTGGTCAATGCAAGGCATTGTAGGATGGTGCTATACAAATAAAGTTTATTATTATTATTATTATTAATAATGTAAACAAATAAAACATTTATTTAAAACAATAATGTATGCTTGTAGCAAACATTAGTACTGTAATGTCAAATAATACAGTATAAATACAGCAGCCTGAATTGTGAGCAGATGGGTATATGTATAGAATGCAGCAGCTTTAATCAGGTCCCGGAGGTCACTGGTGCCTATATCCAGCAGTCACTCTGAGAGAGGCAGGGGACACCCTGTCTTCAGTCCATCACAAATAATTCAAAATACAAATGTAAACAAAGATTTCATCCTACTGTATTGCATAAACCTTTAACTCAAAATAAAATATACTTCAAAATTTTGGACCGAGAGCACAGATGGTTTGAGAGAGGTGTGAAGGAAGCTGTGTATGTTAAGAGAGAAAAACCTTCTCTTAACAGAGGAGGAGGTCTGAGATTTCAACTTTCTAAGACTTATAACTCAGTTTTGGATTTGATTCCGAAACGTTTTACACTGGATGGGAGCAGGGATGTCTTGTCTGTAAATTAGACTAACAAAGTTCTCTGAGTAGCCTCTGTTGTTGTTTGGGAGGTGTTTTTTGTCAATTTACATACAGTTTTGTGTCTTCTACCAGAGACCTCAAGGGAACCTCCTACTGTTAAGGTGTGATCTTTCAATTTACATGTATGTGTTACAAACCCCCTTCTGTTAAGGTGTGATGTGTTGTTTTGTCAATTTAAATAGAATGGGCATGTTAGGTATTTTGTGGTGTTATTTCAGTTTCCAATTTCATATGTTGGTGCGTGGCTTGTATAAAACTTCTCGTTCTCACAGCTTCCATTCATTCAGAATTGAAAAAGACTTCTGGACAGAAGTCGAAACGTTTTCTGCAACAAATAAAGTCCAGTTGATCCTGTATTGAACGCCTTTTTTGACTTCAAAATCATATTGCATTCATCCATGTTTCAAATGTGTATGGATGAATTTTGTTTAAAAGATTTGTTTGGTAAATCTTTTCAACAAAAGCCATCTATCCATCATCCTTACCCGCTTTATCCTTATCGGGTTCCTGAAGGTCACTGGTTCGGGTCAGATTTCTACTTCTTCTTTCTTCCACCTTTCATTTTATGTATTACTGTATTTCATATACTATGAGATATGGTTTTATTTTCTTTATCTTTTGGGTTTTAATGTAAAAAAAAAAAAGATTTGGGGGCTTTTAGAATTGAATCTGAATCGCCAGGTCTAAGAATCTCGGTTATTTAAAAAAACTATTTTTTCCTGCACCCCTACTAACTAACTAACTAACTAACGAACTAACTAACTAACTAACTAACTAACTAACTAACTAACTAACTAACTAACTAACTAACTAACTAACTAACTATAAATCTATCTATCTATCTATCTATCTATCTATCTATCTATCTATCTATCTATCTATCTATCTATCTATCTATCTATCTATCTATCTATCTATCTATCTATCTATCTATCTATCTATCTATCTATCTATCTGTCTGTCTGTCTGTCTGTCTGTCTGTCTGTCTGTCTGTCTGTCTGTCTGTCTGTCTGTCTGTCTGTCTGTCTGTCTATCCATCTATCCATCCATCTATCTATCCATCTATCCATCCATCTATCCATCCATCTATCCATCCATCTATCCATCCATCTATCAATCTATCCATCTATCCATCTATCCATCTATCCATCTGTCCATACATACATACATACATACATACATACATACATACATACATACATACATACATACATACATACATACATACATACATACATACATACATACATACATACATACATACATACATACATACATACATACATACATACATACATTTAAAATTTTAGTAGGTGATAAGTGACAACACTTTTTAATTTTGTTGTTTTGTTAGAGTAAGAGGCCATTTGTAGCTTAATGGCTCCCCCTGAATCAGTGTAATGACTGTATATTGTTGGCATAGTGAATCAGAGACAAGACAAATGCCATTTAATTTCCTTCAAGTTCCTACAACCTTTGTCCTTAGTTTGTATCAAGAGTTCTTCCTCAGATGCTGACATTGAATAGACAATGGGTAGGAATGCAGACGTTGTTATACTCTGTGGTAAACATGAACTCAGGAGGGAAGGAGGGTGTTATGGAGTTGACAAGTTACATGGTACAGCCCTTGTGTACCTGGTAATACTGCATTACATATAACTTACATCACTATGTAGGCCATACTACCATGATGGCCATGATATCACTCTACCATTCTGTCATTGAAAGCTTTTTTTTTAAATAACATACTGGTATCTACAAGATACATCTCCCTTTAAAACGCCACATATCCCTTCTCTATTGTGTATTAAATCATCTGCATGCATGTATATTTCTATATGATGTATATAAATCAAACTACCCCTTTTTTATATGTTGTAGCAACCTGGCACATCATGCTTTAATTTCAGTTTCACGTCTCAGGAATCTTCTGACAGGAAGTGCTTAACCCATTCATATACCAGGTACAACCTCTGACCCATGATGTCAAGTACTGTATTTAATCAATAACATAGACTTGAACATAATTGACAACCATCAAAAGCAACCCATTTTCACACATAACCATAAACAGTCCACACATCATAACCACAAGGATACCTGGCATCATTTGCTTCTCGCCCAGCAATACAATGTGAAATGCTCCAGTTGGAAAGAATGTTTACCATAAACATGAGTCAGAGTCAGATAATCTTTATTGTCATTTGCACCGCATGTGGTACATGTGATGAAATCAGATTATGTACACAGGGTCCCAGTTACATCCAACAATAAAATGTAAAAGAAAAACAGTAATAACATCTAAGATATGAACTAAGAAAAACATCAACTAAAAAATACACTAAGCACTAATATCATAGAAAACATTACTCTAAACAGTAGCACGAACATCAGGCTGTATGAGCAGATGAGCATGAATGAACATAGCAACATGAAACAAATCAGCAGCAACATGATGTGATTTTTCACAGTGATTATTCTGATTGTTTATTTATTCATGAGTCTAACAGCCTCAGGGTAGAAGCTGTTCCTCAGTCTAGTGGTTCTACACTTGATGCTCCTCAACCTCCGTCCTGAGGGGAGTGGGGCAAAAAAGTGTGTGTGCTGGGTGAGTGTGGTCCTTCATGATGCAGGTGGCCCTCTTCCTGCATCTGGAGGTAGAGATGTCTGTGATGGTGGGGAGACTGACTCCAACAGACTTCTGTGCAGCCTTCACCACTCTCCGCAAAGCTTTTCTTTCTGCAGATGTGCAGCCTCCATGCCACATGTTGATGCTGGAGCACAGGATGTTCTCCACTGCACACCTGTAGAAGGAGGTGAGGACTGGGCTGCTCAGACCAGCTCGCCTCAACAGCCTGAGGAAGTAGAGTCTCTGATGACCTTTCTTGATCAGGCTGGTGTTGTTGTTTCTCCAGCTGAGGTTATCGTTCATGTGTACACTTGCAGCTGGAGACCACTTTCACCGCATATCCACTTATGTTCAGTGGGGTGTGGGTGTGTTTGTTCCTTCTGAAGTCCACAATCATCTCCTTTGTCTTTTTCACATTTATGTGAAGGTTATTATCTTTGCACCAGCTCTCCAGGTGTTTCACCTCCTGCCTGTAGCTGGACTTATCATTGTTTGTGATGCATCCCACCACAGCTGTGTCATCTGCAAACTTTACAATGTGACAGCCTGGATGGTTGGTTGCACAATCGTATGTGAGCAGAGTGAACAGGAGAGGGCTCAAAACGCATCCTTGAGGCGAGCCAGTCCTAAGGTTATGGTGGAGGAGCAGAAGTTGTGGATCCTCACTGACTGTGGTCTGTTTGTTAAAAAGTCTAGAACCCAGTTACAAATAGAGGGGCTTAGTCCCAGTGTGGATAGTTTGTCCATCAGAGTTTGGGGGATCATGGTGTTGAAGGCAGATGTGAAGTCCACAAAGAGCATATGGACGTATGAGTCTTTCTGTTCCAGGTGGATGAGAGCAGTGTGGACCACAGATGAGATGGCGTCCTCTGTTGATCGGTTCTTGCAGTATGCATACTGGTGAGGGTCCTCGTTGATGTATGTTTTGATGTGAGTCATGACCAGTTTTTCAAAGCATTTTGCAACTATCAGGGTGAGGGCCACCGGCCGATAGTCATTCAGTCCAGTCACTGTGGAGCTTTTTGGGATTGGGATGATGGTGGCGGTCTTCAGGCAGGTGGGAACTGTATCCAGGGCAAGTGAGATGTTAAAGATGTCAGCCAGCACATCACAGAGCTGATCGGCACATTCTTTCAGCACTTTCCCGGGAATGTTGTCCGGTCTGGTTGCTTTGTGAGGGCTGATCCTCCTGAGGCTGCTCCTCACTTCTGTTGTGGTCACGCTGAGGTGCTCTTTATCTGGTGGTGAGGTGAGTCTGGTGCTGGGTGGTCTGTTTGGGTCTTCAAAGCGTGCATAAAACTTGTTGAGGGCATCAGGCAGAGATGGGTCTTTGGGGCATTGTACACTCCTTCCTTTATAAACTGTTATGCACTTAATACCCCTCCACATGCTCCGTGGGTCTTGTGAGGTGAACTGTCTCTCAACCCTCTGTGCATATTTGGCTTTGGCCCTCTTAATACCAACAACCAGCTCTTTCCTTGTCTTTCTCAGCTCTTCTGAGTCTCCAGACTTGAAGGCAGTGTTCCTGGTTGCCAGCAGGGTGCGAATTTCTGCGTTCAGCCAAGGTTTTGTGTTGGGGTAGCATATACATGAAATCACATATGTGAAATATTTTTCTTCTCAGAATCAGAATACTTTCTTTTGTCATTCCCCATTACAGCACAATGAAATTAAAAGTTGCCGCATGAGAAATGTATTTTCGGTTTTGTCTTCTTTATTATCCTCTCTTTCTCTACCTCCATCCCAGTGTTCTTATTTTGGCTGTTCCCTTTTCAGGGATTGCCAAAGTAAGTCATCCTCCTCCAGTTCACTGCCACAAACAATACATGTGATTTATACATTTAGTTTTATTGTCTGGACATTTTTCAGTAGTACAACAGTCACAAGCTCCAGCTCCCCATCACCCAGAAAATATAAAAAGTGGGGTAAAGGAAAAAGAGGGATGGATGAATGAATTGAGCATCTGTAGTAATGGTTCATTTGGGCATGGTGGGCACTATCACACTCTTTCCCAAGGAAGGCTTGCCCAAATTTGATTAGGCCTCTGTGTGTGCCATCTGGCAAGTTAGGGTTATATTAGCTATAATGTTTCACTGATTATTATTATTATTATTATTATTTGACAGTATGTGATTTACAGAGAACAAATGAGGCATACATATACAGGTATGTATGCTAAATACAGTAGATCATACAACTGTGTAAAACTAATTGACAAAGTTTTTATCAAGATAAATAACAAATAATTTTTGCAAGGGAAGTGTTTTTTTCTGTTAACATTAATTCATTTTAGATGGAACTGTTTTTTTAATTAAACACCACATAACCCTTAAATGTCTTAAGTGGCATTCGTGCTAAACTGCAACATGTACATGGCAATGCAGCTGTTTGTTGTGTTGCAGTAAAGTTAGAGTTTGGGTATTGGGGTTAAATACAAATGTATTTTGTTGAACAAAACAGAGCATTACAGTTTATACATCAGCAATGAGTCTTACTAGCATCTCTTCCTTGTCTTTCTGTTTAGGACATGGGCCCTACTAGCATGCCCTCAGTGCCCCTCATGGTGGGATGTGGGGTCTCCTGCACTGCTATCCTCATCCTGCTGTTAATCTACGCTGCCTTTTGGAGGTGAAAAACACATACTGTACATAAACTTTAACGGATGCCATATGATTGGTTGCACTTACACATGCTCTCTGTACAGAATGGCAAATTTATAGTCATGGTTATGCAAATAAATAAATAAATACTTAAATAAATAAAAGGCTAATTTATATTATGCTGCCTCAAAACTGCAATGAGGCCTAACAAGGAATAAATTGGTTCGGTTTTAGCTGGGTGTTTTAATGATTAGCTTTTTTTTTTTTTTTTTTTTCATCTATGATTTTATATCCTCATGTTTACACATAACAAGATAATGACTGCAATGGATAAGAAGAAAAAAAAGGTCCCTGTAAAGCTTTTCCGTCAGTCAAGAATGTTTATCTCATTTTAGATCTAAACGTTAATATGTGTTATTTTTGTCATTCCTTGCTTGTAGGTATATCCGCTCTGAGAGATCAATCATCTTGGTGAACTTTTGTCTCTCCATCCTGGCCTCCAATTTACTGATTTTGGTTGGACAATCTCAAACTCTCAGCAAGGTACTTATACTAAAAATGTTGTCCACATACACAAACTGGTGAAATGTTGTGTCCAGCAATGCTCCCTGTGGTCCAAACAAGCCTATTTTAAAGCTTTTTGAAGCACAACTGTAAGAACTCACGGGGTGGATCTGCAGACAAGGTTAATACAGTGGAGGTTTCAAAGCAGCAGGTTGACATTTTTGGCAAACAGTGCTCTGAGCTGTCTGACAAAGCAAGGCTTCACAGTGCAGTGGTCATTATTGATTAAACTGAAGTACACTGTAAAGTCAGTGAAAACAAAAACAGAACGAAGTATCCTCTATCAGGACACTTTTTTTGTTTGTTTTTTTACCATTCCCAAGTTTGAGTTGTAGATTCCACTTTTTGTGCTTACTACAAACTACAAGCACTTGTTCAACAATCCTTCCTCTTGATAACTTTCTTTTCTGCAGGGTCTGTGTACAGTGACTGCTGCCTTCTTGCATTTCTTCTTCTTGGCGTCTTTCTGTTGGGTGCTGACAGAGGCGTGGCAGTCCTACCTGGCTGTTATTGGCAAAACCAGGTCACGAATCATCCGCAAGCGTTTCCTGTGCCTCGGTTGGGGTAAGCACTTGCACACATTGGGTTTCACTCTCACCGTGGCCCGTGATGTATGGTGTAGTCTTATGTTTAAAGAGATATTTTGAAGCGGTGTTCTTAAAGCTTCAGTATGTAGCTTTTTTTATGAACATATTTCTTCACTCTGTCACTACCTCCTGACAGACTGATGTTAGCCAGGTAATCTCTGAAAAAAAATTAAAAAAATATTGTCCCCTTGCTTCTCCAGGTGGTAAATAAGCATTTCTAAAAAGAAAAGGTGACCCGCCATTTTCCAGCCAATAAAAACAGAGTTTGTAACCAGCCAATAAAAACAGAGCTTGAATTTGAATCAGCCAATAAAAACAGAGCTTGAATTTGAAATTCAACAGACCACAAGGGGGCAGAGCCACATATGGCTCTGAGGGGGAGGGATCAGAATGCTTTGCCTGTTGAAAATATTTCTAAGTGCTGCAGTTCTACAGAAACTGCATACTGAACCTTTAAGAGACAATACAAATAATTGACATCTGTTCCGTTGCAGATAACACTTGGAACACCCTCAGTTTTAAGAAATGGAGTTAAAGTTTACAGATATTTCTTCAAAATGAGTCCTTGTGTTCAATGAGACTAACCTGTATTAATAAAGGTTGAATGAATGAAAAGTTTAACAGGCCTTAATGAACTACGGTAGCATGCCATCTGTATGCAGACAAAAGGAAGGTGGATAGCTTCCATCTTAGCACTTCGATCTTCAAAAAAAAATCATTGTTGTTTATCCTTATTTTCCAGAGAGTAGCACAACAAAATGTTTACCATGGCTCGAGACTTTAATATTTCCCGAAGATAAACTATTATTTTAAGTTACACAAAGCTGCCCAATCCTTTATAAATGAATTGATAGAATAAAATATTCTCTCCTCTATGATTACAGTTTTCAAACAGAATACAACAGCAAGTACTGCATCACTTTTTTTTTTTCTTTTGTTGTCCAGTGAGAAGCCTATTATGTCTTCTTCTATTGGTAGCAGTTTGTGTGTGTTCTCTAAACCAAGATCTAGGAAAGATCAGACACATGCACACACCCACACACATGCACATGCACACACATGCACACACACTGCTATAAGCTTAAACTACAGTTACCTCAAAATTATACCCCAGTTCAAAGAAAATGCCGTATAGCTTGCCTATTGCCTTTGCTTTTGCCTATTGTATTGTTATTGTAGCCCAAATAAATAATAATAATAAAAAATAGACTTTACATGTGCGTTTATCAAAAGCATTTTTTAATTGCTGCTAGAGGGATCCAAATCAAAAGCTTTAAATCTTTTCATTCAACCTTTATTTATACAGGCTAGCCTCGTTGAGCCACGGGGACTCATTTACAAGAGGGACCTGTCTCACTCACACCCAGGGTCAATTTCGAGTTACCAATCAGCCTAACATGCATGTTTTTGGACAGCGTAGAATCTAAACTTGTATTCAGTATTCAGTATCATGGTGGCACTCACTACCTTCAGCTGCTACAAAATCAGAACACCAATAAAATATGTGTTGTTTCTTTTACTGGAAACTTCACTGTCCCCATGTGCCAGAGGTTTTCCAGCATTGCAAATGAAGATAGTCATAAATTGCCTGATGATCATGGCATACATTTTTGATGAAGGAATGTAAACCAGCCTTATTTTACATGAAAATGTAACAGCTTATTACCTTGCTGTGTTGGAATTGTTGCCTGCATTATGCTTAGCAATCTTCATTCTCTCCATCCTCATCATGCCCCATTTGTCTATCCTGTATGCAGTTATTTACTGCTCAATTTCCCAAAAACATGCATTACAGTTCCTAATGTATTTCTATTGCTTTCTGTAATTTTCTTGTGCACATAGATTTCACAAAGGGTGTCCCGTTCTACAATCAGTATGCACATATTGTCACTTCTCAGTGCCATTCAGCTGTACAACACCTCTTCTATTTTACCCCACTGTCACTCTATTATGCTGTCTCAGTCAGTGTAGTACAAGCTGGTGCTACATGCACCTGGGATGTAAGGGGGGTAATCAAAACATATGATAACATCTGCACAACACTGGAAGATGCTTTGAGATAGGGCTAAAAACTACAATCCTAGAGCATCACCACACAAACACTGCGACACACACACACACACTGACACACACAATCTGCTCATTTCACTCAGTATTGATCCAACCCATCTAATCTGCCAAGTCACTGATGCCCTTACCTGATAGAGGCAGAGAATGTATGGACTGCTCTACAGTCACAGATGGCGAGATACTGACACAGTGAGGAGTGTGTGCTGGCCGTACAGTGGCAGAAATATCTGGCACACTTACAGGCGTGCATGAAACAGTCGAACAGAGCTGAGAGGATCAACCATATTATCCTCCTCACGTCCGTTTTGCAATTTTCTCTCCAAATTATGTGATTGAAATCAG
>JBBPBX010052525.1:0-14377 GCA_038048925.1 Garcialebias charrua
TTTTTTTTTTTTTTTTTTTTTTTTATTTATTTATAGAAAAAACAAGTACAAAAAAACTTACAATGTCAAACAAGGCTCGAGACTTAAGGCATGCATAGCACAAAAGAGAATAAAGGCACATAAACAAAAACAATAATGAGTTTTGGGCAGCTTACAACAGAAATTCGTTACAGATTGTTTTAGTTTTTAAAGCTTTGGCATTAGTACAGTACTTTAAAGTAGCTAAGTAAGAGGAAATATAATTAGAAAACACTATAAATCTAGGTTTTAGCAAGGAGAATTTACAACTGTGGATGTAAAATTTGGCTAAGAGTAGTATTAAATTTACAACAAAAACTTTCTTACTTGAAATATTTGGACAAAAGAAACCAAACAGTATAATTTTAGCGTCAAATGGTAGGTCAATTTCTAACTTTCTATTTACATACATGAAAATGTCTTTCCAGAACAGCTGAGTATGAGAACAGTCCCAGAAGAGATGGATGATAGTCTCCTCAGAGCTGTGGCAGAGTGAACACATTGGGTCTACGTTTGGACGGTACTTGGAGATTATATAGTTTACAGGATAACATTTATGCAGAATCTTTAGGGACACTTCTCGAATCTTATTAGTTATAAAGTATTTTCTAGGTAACAACCAAACATCTTTCCAACAGATATCATTAAATAAATTATCCCAGAAGAATATAGAAGCAGGTTTACTAATACATTCTCTAATTATTAATTCTCTAATACATTTGTTATTTGTTTTTTCACTTAAAAAAGGGTCAGAGTTACCAATGAATAATTCTTCAGTTAAATAGTTCGTGCTGTTTTGTACAGGATTTGACATCAACATTTTCACACCAGATGGAATTGCATCAAAGACAATTGCAAATTCTTTTGGTAGTACTGGAAAGTTATACGTAGTTAAAAATTCACTGTAAGAGTAAGTGTTGCCGTCTTTGTTGAATAACTGATGTACATGAACTATTCCTCTGTCAAACCAATTTTTAAAGAAAATAGATTTATGTTTAAAACAAATGTCTTTGTTATTCCAAATATAGTATTTGTGTGGAGAGAAATTGTGTTTGTGAACCAGAGTCCAGCACAAAAACAGCTGTTTGTGGAAATTGGAGAGTTTGATCGGAATTTTGTCAATGTTGTAATTACACCTTAAAATAAAAGATAGACCACCCAATGCTTCAAATACATGTGTTGAAATGAAGTTCCACAAAGAGTTTGGATTTAAGAGATATCTTTTGATCCATTTAATTTTAAAGGAGGAGTTTAGAGTCTGTAAGTCTAATACATTAAACCCACCAGAGCACAGCTTATTTATCATAACATTTTTTCGGATTAGATGAACCTTTTTTTTCCAAATAAAATCAAACAATGTTTTATCCACTTTTGAAATGATGTCCTTGGGAACCTCCAAGGCAGAAGTCGCATAAACCAAACTGGAGAGACCTTCAGCCTTAGAAAGTAATACACGACCGGAGATGGATAAATCTCTCTGTACCCATAAATTGAATTTTTTTTAATTACAGTAACAAGGGGATTAAAGTTATCACTTAATCTTTGGTCCTCCTCTTTTATAATATAGATACCAAGATATTTAACTTTGTGTTTTACTGGGATTCCTGAGATCTCTGTGTCATGACATGTTTTAATAGGGAGTAATTCACATTTAGATAAATTAAGGTTGAGACCTGAGGCTGCAGAAAATTCACCAAGCAGCTCAACAGCACACTTTACTTGAGAGCAATCTTTTAGAAATAGAGTTGTGTCATCTGCCAGTTGGCTCAGACATATTTCTCTACCAGCAATCTGAATACCTTTTATGCAGCTGTTTTTAATGAAATGTGCTAAAATCTCCATAGGAAGAAGAAACAAAAATGGAGAAATTGGACAACCTTGTCTAATTCCACGCTCAACATTAAATCTGCCAGAGGTTCCATGAGCTAGTTTAATTGAGCTATTGCCTCCAGCATAAAGGGTGCGTACTGATTTCTTAAAGTGCTCACCAAAACCGAACAGATCCAAAGTTTTAAATAAAAAATCATGTTCCAGTGAGTCAAACGCTTTATGGAAGTCAAGAAAGAGAATAAAACTGTTTTCAGATATTAAATCTGCGTAGTCTAATAAATCTAAGATAAGCCTTATATTATCAATTATGTGTCTTCCCGCCATAAAACCATTTTGAGTTTCCCCAATAACATCATGAAGTACTTTTTTCAGTTTATTTGCTAAACATAATGCTAAAATTTTATAATCATTATTTAATAATGTGATGGGGCGCCAGTTATCTAAAACTAATACATCTTTTTGTGGTTTTGGGATGAGTGTAATTAAGCCTTGGCATAGAGTGGACGGTAATTGTTCTTTATCTATACTTTCTCTAAAAACATTCAGCAAAAAGGGAGCAAGTTCTTCCGTGAATAGTTTGTAAAATTCAGAAGTTAGCCCATCAGTACCTGGAGATTTATTTAATTTAAGTTTTTTAATAGCCTCTGAGATTTCTGTAAGCGTAATGGGAGAGTCACAAATTGATTTTTTGAAATCTCCAATTGTCTTAATATTACCTAGATTGTTAAAGAAATCATTCATATGAGCAGGTGAAATGGTTGAGGTATATAGTTTTTTATAGAAGTTCTCACACATTTTAGATAGTTCTTTTGGATCTTCTATGATATCACCATTTGAAGAGAGTCTATTTATACTATTTTTATTTTGCCTTTGTTTTTCTAACTTAAAAAAATAGCTAGAATTTTGCTCACCCTCCTCTAACCATTTCGCTCTTGAACGTACAAATGCACCTTTAGCTTTATTGATATATAATTGATCAAGTTTTAGTTGTGCAGTTAGGAGATCTGCTTGCTGTTGTTCAGATAGATTTTCAGGCAATATGGATGATAGCGAGATTAATTTGGCTATCAGATTACTTTCATCTGATTTCTTTTCCTTTTTTAGTTTAGAACTTGTTTCTATAAACAATCTTCTCAGCTCATATTTTAAAAGCTCCCATTGTTTTTGATATTCCCCTGTATCTTCTGCAGTCTCAAAACGTTCTGAGATTTTTCTTATTATTATTTCATTTAAAGATTCGTTTTGTAATAAAGAACTATTTAGTTTCCAGTATGCTGGGTATCTTTGAGTTGGCTTGTCAGGAGATAAGTTTAAAGTTAATACAATTGCTTTATGGTCTGTTAATGGAGTAGGCATAATTTCTGTTTTGCAAATTAATTGAAAAACAGCCTCTAAATGCTAACATGAAAAAAAAAATCCCCCTGGTGTTTTTTTATTTTATTTTTTTTTAATTTATAAAAGAAACAAGTACAAAAAAAAACTTACAATGTCAAACATGGCTCGAGACTTAAGGCATGCATAGCATAAAAGAGAATAAAGGCACATAAACAAAAACAAAAATGTGTTTTGGGCAGCTTACCATACCATACCATACCATACCATTTTATTTATAAAGCACTTTAAACAGGAACAAGTCCACACCAAAGTGCTGGACAAACAAACACGCAACACATACAATGAAGTACAACATGAAAAACATAAAAACATTGCAGATCATAAATCAAACGATCCAGTACACATCAGCTGGCATTGAAAGCGATGGAGTAGTAGTGAGTTTTTAACCGGGATTTGAAAACCGAGAGGGAGGGGGCCTGTTTGATGAGCAGCGGTAACTCGTTCCAGAGTCTTGGGCCTGCTACAGAGAACGCCCTGTCACCAGAAATTCGTTACAGATTGTTTTAGTTTTTAAAGCTTTTGCATTAGTACAATACTTTAAAGTAGATAAGTAAGAGGAAATATAATTAGAAAACACTATAAATCTAGGTTTTAGCAAGGAGAATTTACAGCTGTGGATGTAAAATTTGGCTAAGAGTAGTATTAAATTTACAACAAAAACTTTCTCACTTGAAATATTTGGACAAAAGAAACCAAACAGTATAGTTTTAGCATCAAATGGTAGGTCAATTTCTAACTTTCTATTTACATACATGAAAATGTCTTTCCAGAACAGCTGAGTATGAGAACAGTCCCAGAAGAGATGGATGATGGTCTCCTCAGAGCTGTGGCAGAGTGAACACATTGGGTCTACGTTTGGACGGTACTTGGAGATTATATAGTTTACAGGATAACATTTATGCAGAATCTTTAGGGACACTTCTCGAATCTTATTAGTTATAAAGTATTTTCTAGGTAACAACCAAACATCTTTCCAACAGATATCATTAAATAAATTATCCCAGAAGAATATAGAAGCAGGTTTACTAATACATTCTCTAATTATTAATTCTCTAATACATTTGTTATTTGTTTTTTCACTTAAAAAAGGGTCAGAGTTACCAATGAATAATTCTTCAGTTAAATAGTTCGTGCTGTTTTGTACAGGATTTGACATCAACATTTTCACACCAGATGGAATTGCATCAAAGACAATTGCAAATTCTTTTGGTAGTACTGGAAAGTTATACGTAGTTAAAAATTCACTGTAAGAGTAAGTGTTGCCATCTTTGTTGAATAACTGATGTACATGAACCAGAGCCCTATATAGGGCTCTGACATGAACTATTCCTCTGTCAACTACTACTATGTAAATATGTGGACATGACGTCACCAGCTCGGCCTCGTTTTCCTTCGTGATGAGGAGGTGTTCAAGATGGCGCTCTAAACGGACGCAATGTGGGAGCTCTGATATTCAACCGACACATTTTCATATATTAAAGGGAGTTGTTTGCTACAAGGAGACATTCTGCTGACAAGGTACCATAATAAGTGTATAGACACTGTAGAGTGATGTGAAGGTGCAGAAAGAAGAAAACACGAGTCCAGCAAACTATCCACCGCTAGCGTAGCTAACAACAAGCTAGCTGGATCTAAGTTCAACCGCTGCCAGTGTAAGTGTCACTGAAATGATTTATGTATTAAAAGAAGAATTAATATTTGTTGTTAATACAGTAGTTAGAATATTTTGGTTTTTTGTTTGTTTAGTTTATGCCTTGAAAGTGTGATATTTGTGCAGGATGCATTTGTTCTGTTGTGAGGGTTTGTTCTGTTAATGCCGTTGTCGTGAGATCTGTGTGAACAAAGGGGAGGGGCTAGATTTGATGTGCTCCACACACATGAGCGGTTGCCTAGAGACGACAGACGCGCAGCAGCCTTGGTTCACTGACTGTGAAGAATAGGACTGAAGAATGTATAAAACTGAAGAATGTACAGTATAGGATTGAAGGTATTTATAACTGTTGTAAATATTGTACATCTGTCAGTCCCGATGTTCTAATATTTTATATGTTTATTTAGAATGTACTGTATAGGACAAGAAAGGTTTGCCTAGGACTTCTTTAACGACGAGCGGCCACGAGGTATTTTTTGTTAAAACATGTTTTACTGTTTTACTGTTTTTACTGTTTTACTGTTTTACATTTTATTTTGTACTATCTGTCTTATTTCTGTAGTTTTCACGGCATTCATTAAAGCGCCAGTTTACACCAAAAGGCCGTGTCCGTGTATCGTCAGTTGGAAAACCGTTGTGCAGCCATCCTCTCTGCTAATAAAGAATCCGTGCCGGTGTTTCGTCAGTTGGAAGCAGCCACAGTGAAAACTCAACCGCCACCGTGCCCGGTAAGAAGGAAAAGACGTCTACAGCTGAGGGATGGTACTGCAGTGGTGCAAACACAAGGGGGCGCCACTGTCTAAGCTCAACGCTCACAAGCAACCAAGACCAGTGAAAGTAATTGATTAAAGTGGAAATTAACAAAGGACAGTGTTGAAATATAATAAGTGACTAAGTTAAAAGTTAAGTTCAGAGCCACAATAGGTCTCTATAACAACTTTGTCAAAGAATAATTAATTTCTACTGAAATTCAAAGTAATGTATTGTTGTTTAAGAAAATAATTTGTTTTGCTTAAAATCAAACTAAGTGTGAAATTTACAAAGTTCCTGAAGTTGAAGCACTAAGAGTGATGCTCATTACAGTTAAAGTGTATAAGTAACAGTACTCACAAGGTAATAGTCAAGTTTTAAGTTACAAGTTTGAAGGATTATTGTAATTTGAATTTAGGACTTTGAGTGAAATCTATCCAGACTTACAAGATGACTGACAAGGATCATAAGGAGCAAATCCCAGAAGCACAGACTGTTCGTAGAAGTGAAAGAACAAGAACATTAAGCGAAAAGGGTAAAGAACTTCAAGAGGAAAAAGTCAAGAGCCTTCAAAACAGATATGTAGCCACCTTTGGAAAATGGAAATGTGAAGTAAAACTGATCAAAGCAACACTAAGTAGGAAAGCTTCTGACAGTGAATTAAAGGAGTTGATTAAAGACTTAAACGCCACCCGCACAAACGTTCAAACCATCTACGAACAAATACGACAAATACAACCTCCTGATGCAGACACAAGGCGTAAAGTTGATGCATGTACTTCACTTTCAACATACATTGTCAAAAGAGCTGAAAAACAGCTACAGGGAGACTTCGTAGAAAGCGAAGAAGATCCGTGGCCAGATGTAGGATCATGCTTAGGATCTGAAAGCACTACGTCAAGGTCAAGATCACAAAGGTCTAAAGGTAGTTCATTCCAATCATGCTCACAATTAAGCAAGAGACTGGAAGCAGAGGCAGAGGCAGCTGCATCCAAAGAAGTATTAGCAGTAATGGAGGAGCAAGAAAAGGAAGCAGCTGAACTACAAAGGTTAGAACGTCAGAAGTTCAAAAGACAGCTAGAAGAAAAGCAAGCCGAGCTCGAAAGACAGCGAGTAATTGACCAGCAGAATCTCGAAAGACAACGAGTAATTGACCAGCAGAATCTAGAAGAAAGGCAAGCAGAGCTCGGAAGACAGCGAGTAATTGACCAGCAGAATCTCGAAAGACAACGAGTAATTGACCAGCAGAATCTCGAAAGACAACGAGTAATTGACCAGCAGAATCTAGAAGAACAGGAAATAATAGAAGAAAAACGCAGAAAGATTGCACGCTTGGAAGAAATTAAAAAACTGAATGCAGCAAAGGCTCGAGCAAAGGTTTATGATGAAGGTGAAAGTATTTCTGAAGGTCGGAGTTTACTACGCAGTATTAAAACAGAAAGTGAAATTCAAGCAATTCCTACCGTAACACACGTTCCCTTTCAAGCTCCAAGTTTGACCCAAGTCCACAATGCTACAAGCCTTAGATCTACACCATTCATCCCACAAGTCACACAAGCTCCTTTTAGATCTGTGCTGCATCCTACACTCCTAAACCAAGCTCAACCAGATCTTGGTGAACAACCTCAGGTCACCACAATCCAAACACTTAAAGTATCGAGCCCACCATTCATCCCACAAGTCACACAAGCTCCCTTTGGATCTGTGCTGCACATCCCCACAGTCCTAAACCAAGCTCAGCCAGATCCTGGTGAACAACCTGAGGCCCCCATAAGACATTTTCCAGGTTCCACCAGCACGGTGGCACAGTTGGTAGAGCTGCTGGCCTCTCAGCAAACAGGTTGCCCCGGTTCAAGTCCCGGTCCAGGCGCCTTTCTGTGTGGAGTTTGCATGTTCTCTTCATGCATGTGGTGGCTTTCTCTGGGTTTTTCCCACAGACCAAAAGCATGCATGTTAGGCTGATTGGTAACTCTTATGTACCTAGGTGTGAGTGAGAGAGTGAATGGTTGTCTCGTTTGTCTTTATGTGGCCCTGTGATTGCAACCTGTCCAGGATGTACCCCACCTCTCAAACAGTGATTGCTGGACATGGGCACCAGTGACCCCCCCACAACCCAAAAAGGAAGAAACGGGTAAAGATAATAGATGGATGGATTTTCCAGGTCCCTTAATTTCCTGCGTTGCTTGCAACCCTGTAAAAACTACCATGTTTTTTTTGTTTTTTTCTGGTTACATAAATACTTCCCTAGTATCTGGTTGCATAAATACTTCTTTCTACAGGGTCAGTTCCATGTCTTTTGAAACAAACGGTTTTAAATCCAATTTTGAAAAAGCCCAATTTGGACCCCACTGAGCTCTGCAACTACAGGCCAATATCAAAATTGCCTTTTCTTGCTAAAATTTTGGAGAAGTTAGTTACTGCACAGTTGAATACTTTCTTGCAAAGTAATAATATTCTGGACAAATTTCAATCTGGTTTTCGCAAAATGCACTCCACTGAAACTGCCTTATTAAAAGTATCCAATGACATTTTGATGGCTGCAGACTCTGGTCAGAGCAGTGTTTTGATTTTATTGGATCTTTCTTCAGCTTTTGACACAGTCGACCACACAATTCTAATACATCGACTGCAACATGAATTAGGATTTTCTGGAACTGTTTTGAAGTGGTTTTCCTCTTATTTGAACAACAGAAAATTTTCAATGTTTGTGAATAACATACAGTCTAAGACCTCTCCGTTAATGTATGGTGTTCCTCAGGGTTCAGTCTTGGGTCCTATTCTGTTCATTTTATACATCACCCCCCTTGCAAAGATTATAAATAGCTTCAGAAATGTCTCTTACCATTTCTATGCTGATGACATTCAACTCTATTGCTCCTTCAATGACTCAGAATTACACAAGTTAGATGAATTAGTAAACTGCGTGTCCCATATTAAGGTGTGGTTAGCCAACAACTGCCTTCAGTTAAATTCTGCCAAGACTGAAACCCTGATCATTGCCCCTGAACAGAAAGTTCCTCTAATCAAGCAACATCTCGGTTCTCTGGGCTCCTCTTCTCAGCCGAGCCTCAGAAACCTTGGTGTCCGGTTTGACCAGTCAATGGCCCTCATGCACGAACTGTTCGTACGCACAGATTTGTTCTTAAACTGTGCGTACGAGTGATTTAGGATCATTTGTGGCATTCAACAATGTTTTCGTATCCTACGATTTTTTTCAGATACGAACAAAATTTACGAGTGGTCCGGACCTGTCGTATATTTTAGGAGCGTCAGTCTGCTGTCATCCAGACGGAATTTCTCCACTAATAACTTCATATTTCGTTATTTAGAAAATATTTAGAGTTTAAAAAAGTCACGCACCACAATTGTTTGACAATAGGTTCTGTTTGAAGTCGAATTATAATTTTAAATGTAATAATGACTAACGGATTAAAGTATTTAAATTAAAATCAATTTGTTATCAATGCCGTTTTCTAACACTACAATATCAATATGAAGATCTCAAACTGAAACCAACTTAAATTATGAATTAATTTAAGTTTAATTTGTCTCGGTAACGCAGACTTCGGTAACGCAGACTTTAGGTTGACCTCCTCCTGTTGCAGTCATAGCTGTCAGATAGCTCAATGAGTAGAACGTTGCGTCGCAGTTCCGAACCTTATGGGTTCGAGTCCCACATGGGACAACGTTTTTTTCTCTCCTTTTAATTCATTCCAGATTTAAAAAACACAAGAAAACTATTTACAATACAACAAGAAATGAAGCATAAAGTCTTTTTAATCTGAAATGAATAAATAATCTAAAGAAAGAAGGAAAAAAAATAGTCATACCTCGTGGGAATCGAACCCACAAGGTCTTGATAAGCAGTGCAATGCTTTACCAAGTGGGCCACCAGGACGCATGTACATTTTAAGGTCCACATTTCTTATAAACAAACATTCTTTGGCATTAGTTGGTCATTTACTCCCATGAGTGATGCTGCTAATAAGGACAGGTTTTCTTTTCTTGACCTCAGAGAGCAGGGGCCTCATGTATCAACCATGCGTGCGCACAAAAACATTGCCCACGTCACTTCCCACGCAAAACCCCGTATGTATCAAAACTGAACTGAACGTGAATATATGCGCATCCAGGTACATATCCACGCAAGCTCCCGAGCAGGCGTACGCACGTTTCTGTGGTTCTTGTTCCTTTGGCGACACTTACAGGTGTTTCAGAGAAACTGAAGCCCCACAGTCTGTGGTTGACTTTAAGAGCGGCTTGAAGACCTTTCTTTTCAACCGAGCATACTTTACTCCTCATGATTCTACTTTTGATCTGAGTTGATACTGTTGTTGATTTTAATTGTTTTATTATTTGTCTTATTGACATTCAAATATGTTGCACCTTGTAGCACTTTGAGATTTCCATTAATGAAAAGTGCGTTATAAATTGAATTCATTATTATTATTATTATTATTATTATTATTATTAACAGTTCAAGATGTGTAAATGATTAATATTCCCTCCAAACACACGATTAACAAGTATTACATCCACATGACGCAGTGAAATAAAGGACGCGCAACGTTGTGCCAAAAATAAATTTAACAGGAACGGATTCATTCAGCCTTACTGGAGGTTATAATAAATAGTGTAACACGCAGAGCATTTATTTAGAAACAGATATAGTTTTCCGATCTAGGATATGGCTTATCAGCCGTTTTCAGAAATAATAATTTTCCAGTTTGGCACTGCATGCTGCGCTCTGGGGAGCCGTGCATCACGCGTGCATACAGAAGCAGCGGTCAAACTGTTCCACAGAGGGAGCTGCAGGTCGATCGGGACTGTGCAGTCCAGTCCACACAAAGCCGGATCATGTCCAATGGAATGGTCTCATCCATATGTTTCCAAAGGCTGAGTGGTCGCGCTTGGAGCGCGCGCGCACCCTCACCGGTGTCGACACGGCAGCTGGAGGTGTTTCATTATCTGCGTTTATTGTAGATTTCTCCAAAATGACACGTGAAAGTACACCTTATATAACTTGTAGGAGAGCAAAAGCTTCACAGACAGACTGCGCACAGGGCTGCGGGGCGCGCGCTGCGTCTGGAGACTCCAACATCATGTCATGAAAAGTCTCCACCAAGACGCACAGACTCGTTTCTTCACATCATCTACATAAACAAAGATCTATGTTCTAGCAAACATCCAAGTAAGTTCCTCTGTGTTTACAGTAATAATGGTAATAAACTCGTGCGCAAAGTTAATATTTCCACACAGAATGAATGAATGAGCCGGTTCGCGCACCACAGCAGGGTGCGCGCGCACACAAATACCGACAATCACTCGTTCTTTGCATGATGAACACATTTTATTACTATTCTTACTTAGGATGTTTGTCCTCACTCATATTATATTGAATTCATTATTTTCCCGAATCTAGAAATGATTTCTGATCGCGCAGGGATCAAACAAACATGTCCTTCACACATGCAGGAAGTAATTTGCATCTGTTTAACATATGTAAATGTAGGCGTGTCAGGGGAGGTGTCTCACGTGCGCTCAGTTCCACGTCAATTGTGATGTACAAAAGGAATGTGCGTGGATTCAGGTGTACGCACAGTTTGATAAATCTGGATCTTTTTGTGCGTAGACACTTTTCTGGATTTCACCGTACGTCACTTTTCAGTAGGAAATCCACGCAGGTTTTTGATACATGAGGCCCCAGAACTTCAATCTCCGCACCGGTAGAGTTCTTCTTTTTACTTTTCGCTGTCATTTTATGAACGAACACGTTTTGCCTCTGAGGCAGGAAACGTAGCCTTATATGGTGTTTTGAGGGGTGGGAATTATGTAAATAACCTCTCCGCGTGCACGCGCAGGTTGATAGAACAGGTGGGATTCATCATATTTGCGCAGCCATTTACACACTTTTCCTGAGGATAGAAGAGTTTGTTGAATCTGACGTGGCATGTTCGTACGAACGCTTCGTACGAACAAAAGTAGGAGAAATTTAGGATAAAAATACGAACATGTTCGTGCATGAGGCCCAATGTCTTTGGACAAACATTCAAAGCTCCTGGTCAGAAACTGCTTTTATCATCTGAGGAACATTTCTAAACTGAGGGCATTATTATCCAAATCTGACCTGGAGATGATTATTCATGTTTTTATCTCTTCTCGTTTAGATTACTGCAATTCCCTTTTTACTTGTTTTAATAAGTCTGCTGTCGCTCGTGTCCAGTTGGTCCAGAACGCTGCTGCGAGGCTTTTAACAGGAACAAATAGAAGGTCTCACATCACACCGGTTTTATATGATCTACATTGGCTCCCTGTTGAATTTAGAATTCATTTTAAAATCTTGGTATTAACTTTTAGAGCGTTAAATGGACAGGCCCCCCAGTACATCACAGAAATGCTGATCCCTTATTCTCCAGCCCGCACCCTTCGTTCTTCAGCATTGAACCTTCTAAAGGTCCCTAAGACCCGGTTTAAAACCCGGGGTGACCTTTCCTTTCAGGCCGTAGCCCCCCGGCTGTGGAATGCCCTGCCCCTGTCTCTTCGTGTGACCACCTCTATTGATTCCTTTAAAACGCAGCTCAAGACACTTTTATTCAGACAAGCTTTTAGATAAATGTTTTTATTTAGTGTTTTTATCAATTGTTCTTGTTTTTATTAGCTGTTCTTATTGTTTTGATTAATCAGCTTTTACTACAGTACAGTAATTCTTTTGTCTTTGTACAGCACTTTGTGATTTTATCTATGAAAAGTGCTATATAAATAAACTTTACTTACTTACTTACTTTACTAGAAAATATGAAGGACAGGTTCATTTGCTACTCACCTAGTTTGTAAGGAGTGTTGCTTGCCTCGTTCATGGACCTCCTTTGTTGAGTCACATCTCTTTTAAGTAGACATCTCTGCACTGCAGCATGGCATTTCTTTAGGCAATTATGTTTTCACCAGCACTTTAATTAAATAAATAACTTATTTAGAAAATGTGCATTTGGGTGTTTGAAGTAAAGGTTGCTACATTTATATAAATACTGTACAGTTTAATTACATAATTTGTTTACAGAGCTACAACTCTAAGAGACAAGGTCAATAGATAATAAAAGAAGCACAAAGTGGATAAGCTTTTGTTTAGAAATAATTAAACAATGTCTAAAAATGGTGAGCAAATTTTAAATCTGTTCATGTAAAACAAATAAAATAAAACAACTATAAATAGGTTTATGGTTTATACCGTGACTCAGCAGCTAATCGCTAACGTCTGGGAAAAGATGACAAAAATAAAAACTAACTTCACTTTTCCTAATATAACAGTATCTAAATAATGATAATAATAAGGCTCACTTACTGTAAAAAAAAATCCCTCAAATAAGTTAAATAATATAGTGGGTCTCGTCTCGTTTTGACAACAGTTAGCAAAACCTAACTGACTGGAAATGTCCGTTGGAAGCTAATTCACTACATCGTGACGTCATGAGTGACATCACTCACTACACATACAGTAGCCTACAGGTAAAAATAAAATAAAAACAAAATACATGTATAAAAATACAGGCCAATTGTTTTTATTACCGTATTTTTCTTCTTCTTCTGCCTCTCCACTCTGTAGGGGTCGCCACAGCTTGTGAATTCATACAATTTGGCCGTTTCTTTCCTGACTCAACCTGGGCTCGAACCCTTGTCCTTAAGATTTTAGGTGGTTCAGACTGAACAGCAAAATGTAGATCAACATAAATATTTAAATAGCCAAAGCCTATATGAAAACATAAATATGGCTTGTTAATTGAGCTTACAGTAAATAGTATAGTATTTCTAAAAAGGGTATCAGCTACTACCACACCAAGCTTAGATCATGGCTTCTAATTATTTGGGGAGATACTGTATCAAGTATTGAAACTGAGCCTAGCAAAACAATTTTAACTCCTCGCTATTTATATAAATTAAATGCATATGCAAAGATGAGCATTTATTTATAAACACTTTTTAGGTTTAACAAATTCCTTAAAATTAAGTTGTAGCATTTCAAAAACAAGCAAGCTTAGAGTTATTTTAAAAGGCTTTTTAGTTTTTGACACGGGTCCATTTGTGATGGCTGTAATTCTTAGTTTTGCAATTATTCAGCTAAATTAGCTGGGCATCATCCTCAATGCTCCAGACAATCTAATCTACAAAATATTTGCTTTAAACATTATTATATGTTGGCCTCTAATATGCATTTGTTTAAGGAATGCTGTGTCTTTATGTTTCGTTTTAACTGAGCAACCCAAGCAGCTGTACAAATAGCGTATGGTGACCATTATAAGCTAATTAAAAAAAAAAATTTTAAGCAGGACTAAATTTATAAATGTTTTAATCCCAATTTTCTCATTTATTTTGAAATGAGGTACAAATCATGAACCAATGAGTCATTGAAGGATTTGAATAGTGAATGTTTGTAGTTTTCAAGATTGTGAGTCGTTCTGGACTGAAATTGAACAGGCTATGCAAATAAACCTAAATGTTTTTGGTGCGAGACAGTCAAGTGATTAAGACTTTTGCCCGTGTTAAAAATAGAGGTAATTTAGTTTTCTTGTTTGAGGTGGCACAAAGTGACAAATCCTGGCAAGTGAAGGGAGCAATTTATCCATGACCAGGTGCATTGGCAGAGCCAGGGGTGGCCAATGGTGGCCTTGGCCACTATAGGCTATATTAATCTTTGGCCACCCCAAATGATTTGGGAAATATATACTGTACAGTACTGTA
>JBBPBX010052527.1:0-24178 GCA_038048925.1 Garcialebias charrua
TGCTAATTTTGCAGTGTGGCTGTATTTGTCCTCATTACTCACTCAAGAACTTTAAAGCCGGCGCATCAACAACATTCAGCCATAGATCCAGAGCTTTAAAAACTCCTACATCTTGTGTGTTATTGCTCTGGACTGATCTGAATTACCTGATGAAGGTAGTTTAAATGCTGCTGTTATCGGTCTGCTCTTCTGTAGAAGACGTTCACGTTCGGATGATGTCATTTCAAGAGCAATAACAAGTTAGACGTGTTGCTGCTGCAGATCCAGTCTCTGTGAAACGTCCACACACAGCTTTGGATTTGTTCACTTGTCTTTTAACAAGAAAGCCATAATGTTCCCAAACAGGAGACACTAGGCTGCTAATGCTACACGTGCTGCAAGATAATAGCGCCGTGCTGAAACACGCTTAGGAATTTTAGTTCCGCGACGCATAATCTCTCGTTAATAAAATTTTATGAGTGAAAAAATGAACGGTACGCAGGTGAACCGAGCCGAACGTGCCGTACCGAAATGGTTTAGTACACCCACGTGTACCGTTACACCACTAATATATATGTAGGATTGATTTTTTTTTTTTTTTTTCCTTCTTTCGGCTGCTCCCTTCTTCAGGCGTTGCCACAGCAAAGTAACTCACATGAAACCTTGGTGATTATTTTTTACACCGGATGCCCTTCCTGATGCAACCACAGACCACCGAGCTACCACAGCCCTCTGTGTGGAGCAGAGAGCTGATGTCTAAGACACCTGGGGGTGGCCGTGGTGTAGTGGTAATGGCAGTCGTCTCCCGATCGGAAAGTTGGCGGTTCGACTCCCAGGACCCGCACCATGTGTCGTTGTGTCCTTGGGCAAGACACTTAACCCTGAGTTGCTCCCGGTAGGACTGGAAAGCACCTTGCATGGTAGTCTGCCGCCACCGGTTTATGAATGTGTGTAGCATTCAATATATGTGTAGCACTTTCAGATTTTCAGTAATGAAAAGTGCGTTATAAATTGAATTAATTATTATTATTATTATTAAGGGCCTTGCTCAAGGGCCCAGAGTGGGACAAATGAGGGTGGAGACTGGTCCCACATACATTTTGATGTTGTCGGACTGGGGAGTGGAACGGGCAACCTTCCGATCACAGGCCCATCTTCTTTAACCTCTGCACCACCACTCCACACCACTCACTGGGAGTGATAACAGTTCATTTACAAACGTAACATTTGGACAATTCAAAAGGTGTGCGAGACATCAAAGTCCTAAAACTTCTACTGGGATGATTTTAAAACCAGAACAAAGATCAAGATGCCGGTTCAGAGTCACATCCAATTCTTCTGGACCCGTTTAAATTTGAAGCAGAGAGGCTCGTGTGTTTCTTCAAAATTGATTTCAATTCTCGGTTTACTTTCAGCTGTTGATGCAGACTACTAAAAGTCCCAGCACACCACCCGGGACTGAGCGCTGCGTTTAGTGATGGTTTTAATCACGTGCGTTTTTAAAGCCGTGCAGGACGGAGACTGCGCTGGCACCCGTAACAAGTAAAAGCACAGAACAGTTTCTGTAATGTTCAAAGTCATGGTGCTTTGGTCAATGTGAGTCTGACTGAAAATTAATTTTTGTCCCAAAAGGAGGAGAGGGGGGGGATCAAACCCTGGGTAAAACAAAGCATTTTACAGATTTTTATATGAAAGATCGAACTTAATGAGGTCAATGTGTTAACAGCGTACCTTTTTTCCTATTCCTCTGGTTGGAGACGGTGCAGGTGACACAGGAACAAAGTCGATCCTCTTTGGAGACGAAGATGCGGACTTTTCCAAATCATTGTCGCTCTGTGAAGAGCATCAAACATTGTTCAAGACGCAGCACCTCACAACAGATCCAAATGAAGTTCTGGCATTAAAGCGTGTACAGGGACTGTGGGAGAATTATACTACCGACTCAGTCTGACCTTGAAGGACTGGTGGCCCTGTTAACTCCCAAATGTTTGGATGTTAGTCTAGCATGCTTCCACTTGACCTCTCTATGACCAAGAGAGGCCACAAAAGGCCAAAACATGCACGTCCACAACACAACAGCACTGACTTACAGGAATACTTAAAAACACAACTAATCCAAAACAGCGAGTGGAGTTTGGACAAAGAGTAGAGAGAAGTTATTTTCACCAGACTGAGGCTTTCTTCCCAAGAATGGCTCATCTGCATGGCAGCTTGAACGCCCCTGTGTGCAGAAACACATGAAGACAATGAGTTCTGTCTTTCACCTGGGACACCACGTCTTCATCCACAGGTTGAATGGACTAGCTTACCGCTCATGAGCAGTTTCTCTGTTCATCACATCTACTCCTTCTTCCTGAAAGAAAATAAACATCAAGTCTTATCTGCCGTTAGGAATTCAAAGTAGCTTTACTGAATATTAATCCAGTTTCAAACAGATTACAAAAGCAGAGACTCAGTTACAGCTTCAAATACGTTCATATTTTCAAACAGTATCATTCTGCTACCCCCGGCTCATATCCTCTGGCGTCCTCAACACGGGTCCTTGTGGTCCACTGTCCAGCATGTTGTAGCTGTTCCCTGCCTCATCACACCCGCTTCAAATAATTGAAATATCTTCCAGTGTCATCAAGTTTAGCAGAAACCTGTCAACGTCTCATTCAGGAGGGATGAGAAGCATCTGAGACACGCAGGACAGAGGACCACGATGATCAAGGTTGAGGAACTACGTGAAATGCAAACTGTTATTCTTGCACCATGATTCACCACACTCAGAATAACAATGCTCCAACTCGTCTTTCCTTACTTGTTTTATCTGATGAAGTCTGGTGCTGGGGATGCGGATTGGTGAAGACGGGACCTGAAAACGAGGCAGTTTAGGGGGACAGGAAACACGTCAGCATTGTGTGATTTAAGATCACATGAACGTGTCTTAAGGGCATCAGTGTACCATGTTAGGCCTGTTGACAACTGTAGTGCTGTTCCTGCGACAGCGGAGGACCTCTCTCTGGAACACCTGAGCGTTATCACTGGAATGACAAACTCAGCTTAGAGGACACTGCTCTTCTGTGATACTTTGTGCATAAAATGACAAAGTGTTCAGTGTCATGTGTTGCAGAGAATAAAGCACCTCAAGCCATTGATCATGGGAGCACTGTTTGATCTCCTCAGGTGTCCATCGCTCTGGATTAAAGAAGAGGCCACTTCCAGATCCAGGTCCATCTTCTCTTGAGGCATCACTCCAGAGTTGTTCATGCTCGTCACACTAACACAAAGTGTTGTTGCTGAACTTCAGATGGCCGCCCTGCTCAGTAAGGCTACATCACTGACCTCCACACCTCACAGGTTTTACATGATTGTAAACTAAACTATTGTAGTCAGGCGACCAACCTGACACGAGTGGGACATTCACTGTAAACGAGCCACAGGTTTACAGGCCCTGCTCCCAAGCAGGAGCCGCTGTCAGACAGCTAATACAAGTTTTTAATAATGTATAGCTAAAGCTACCCGTTGAGGAGTCACCAGCTTCCTGCTGGATGTTAGCAGCACACCGTGACACACAATGACGGCAGCTAGCTGCAGGTTAGCCTCTTTAGTGAGTCGCTCTGGATCAAACTAACCAGTTAGTTGCCTTAAACACACTCCAGTTATCAGAAATTAGGTCTAATCGGTGTTAAAGCAACGACGTTTCTGTGAAAATTTAAATAAAAAAAAGGTTGTTATACCTTACAGCTAGCGCAGCCACTTAGCCGGATACGCTAACAAGCTAAGTTAGCATCAAAGCTAATAGCAACATTTCCAGAGAGGCCGGCAGGTGCCCACTTGACAAAGAGGCTCATCCATCAGCCTGATCAGCATGTTGGCTAACAAAGTAGCTCAACCCTGTGTACTAAGAGTATTGCCCTCAGACAATGTCATTTCATATTTCGCTTATGCTAAATGTCTACGGTCAACAATCAAAGCTAGCTGTTAGCAGCAAACTTCTTCTTCTTGTTTTTTGGCGGTTGGCAGAACAACGTAAGGTGCACTACCGCCACCTACTGAGCTGGAGTGTGGACAGGAGATGAACAGGGAAAAAAACTAATTATGTATAATTCAACTAAATTTTCTCTATTAGGTTTGTATTTTTCAAGAAAATAATAATTTGGTCCTTAACTTTACTGATATCACTACTTAAAATATCCCTCATTGTAAATTTAATGTTCATTTTATTTATTTCTTTTTGGAGAAGCTTTCTTTCAGTTTCATACCCAGGACATTCCATAAGGACATGTTGAACTGTTTCAGGGAGATTATTGGTGCATTTGCCACATAGTCCTGTTGTTTCCCTATTATTTTAAGTGATTTATTAAGGCCTGTGTGTCCTGTTCTAATTCGAGTAATTATTAACTCTAACCTCCTGTTTCTTCCTGTTTTCCTTGTACAGTATATCCTACCTTTTGCTGAATGTTATGTAAATGTTTTCCTGTATCAGCTATGTCCCAGTTTTCCTGCCATATTTTCTTAATATATGTATTTATTATCATTTTACATTCATCTTTACGCAATGGTATCTCATAATTAATATTTTTAGATTTTACTGCCTGTTTTGCTAGAATGTCTGCGCCTTCATTGCCTTCCACTCCCATATGTGCTGGAACCCAAAGAAAAACTATAGATATCTGCCTTACATCAAGTTTATACAGAATGTGGTAAATCCTGTTAATTATGTCTTTTCTTTTTGAGTTATTTGATTTGATGCTTAATTCATTCATTCAACCTTTATTTAGTCAGGTTAATTTCATTGAGCATCGAGGACTCATTTACAAGAGGGACCTGTCTACAAACTAAAGATAAAGATTAATAAAGCTGCCATATTGTCAGATACAATTACTGTACATCTTTTTGATCATTATGTTTTTCTATCCACTCTAAACCCATGAGTATTGCTAATAATTCTACTGTGTATACTGTCAAGTTATCGGTTGTTCTTTTCTTTATTTGTGTTAGGGTTACCGAGGACACGTCCCTGCAGGAACCACAAAGAAGGTCAAAACTTTAAAGACCAGCACTCACATCAGCTGAGCAGGATGTAGGATGGTTGCTCAAAGTAGCAGAAATTACCACAAAAAACTTGATAACATTATCTAAATATGCAAAAAAAAACAAAAACAAAAAAAAACAGTGGCTGAAAAGGTAGAACAAGCTTAAATTAGCAAATATTTATATGATTAAACTTATAATAGGGTGAATATCAAATATTGTTTTATTTTGATTATTACAGCTGAAACCACTGCACACCCTGATGAAAATGTAGTGATGTTATTTAGACAGAATTTGAGTGAAATTTCGTTTTTGATGTAATGATTCAGATTCAGTTCAGTAAAACTTGCACACAACGTTAGAATAAACAGAGAAAATAAAACAGATGCTTCAAAGGGACTCATCTTTTTTAAACTATAAGTAATGTTGAATAATTATTAGATGGATACATTAATTAAAGCAGTACCAATCAGTGCTCTGTGGACGACGAGAACGGGTTCCATCACGTCCTCCTCGGTCCTCACAAGTCGCGGCTTGACACCTGCTTCCCTCGTTGGTAGGCTTCAATGAATACGGCTGCAGACATAAATTAGAACCTGCTGTTTATTGTTTAACCCCCTGAAATAACTTTGGTTTCCCAAACTGACTAAAAATGGCTCTATTCTTCACTCAGATTGCTAAATTCGTCTGGTTCTGTATCGGTCGCCATGTTGTTTACAAGGTGCGCACGAACAGCGACTCATCTCCGTACGTCACAGTGACGTATTGCGGAAGTTCTCAGATTTATGTGGGCGTGTCACAGCGACAAAATTACCATAACTCGTAATGAAATTTTTATATATTTATAATTTATTTTGCAAAAACGAACATAGTTGAATGATAAAATATATATATGTAGTGCAAAATGATGCATAGTTACAACATGATGTCAGTGCAGCTTTAAGTGTATCATTGATCATTATTAAGAACAGTACTGGGCTACATACACTACCTTGAGGTGTACCAATCTCCACAATATATTTATTCGAAAATTCCTTTCCTACTCGTACTTCAATTGTTCTTTTAAATAAAAAATTAAATATCTAATTAAATAGTTTTCCTTTCACCCCGTCTTTCCAGTTTTATCAATAATCCTTCTTTCCAAAGTGTATAAGCTTTTACTATATCAAAAAATATTGCAAAAACTGATTCTTTGTTAGCTTGCGCTTTCCTTATCTCAGACCAGCCTGATCAAGAAAGGTCATCAGAGACTCTACTTCCTCAGACGGCTGAGACGAGCTGGTCTGAGCAGCCCAGTTCTCACCTCCTTCTACAGGTGTGCAGTGGAGAGCATCCTGTGCTCCAGCATCAACGTGTGGCATGGAGGCTGCACAGTTGAAGAAAGAAAAGCTCTGCAGAGAGTGGTGAAGGCTGCACAGAAGTCTGTTGGAGTCAGTCTCCCCACCATCACAGACATTTACACCTCTAGATGCAGGAAAAGAGCCACCTGTATCATGAAAGACCTCACTCATCCAGCACACTCACTCTTTGCCCCACTCCCCTCAGGACGGAGGTTGAGGAGCATCAAGTGTAGAACCACTAGACTGAGGAACAGCTTCTACCCTGAGGCTGTTNTCAATATTGCTTTAATGGAATTCTCACCCATATGTTTTAGCATATCATAACAAATATTGTCTTTTCCAGGGGATGATTGTTTAGTATTTATAAGTGCTCTTTTCAATTCAAATAAAGTTATAGGTAGGTCCATCTTCCCTACATTGATAGGTTTTCTACTAACTATATTTGGATGAGCTTTTAATGTATTGTCCCTCAACTCCCTAACAGTCTCTGAAATGTTATCAGAACTATGTGTTTTAACCAATGTTTTAACTAATACAGTATTTCTGCTTTATCTAGATCGTTTACTGCCACAGTGTTTTTATGTTTGATTATTGGGATTTCATATTTCCTAGTTATTCCATTCATCTTCCTTATCATCCCCCACACATCTGATAATTTAGTTTCCCTCCCTATGGTAGAGCAATATTTTTGCCGGTATTCTCTCTTTGCCTTTCTTATTGTTCTCCTAACAATTGCTTGTTTCCTTTTATAAAATATTAACTTTTCAACTGTATGCTGAACTTTTAGTTATTTAAATGCTTTATTTCTTTCTTTAGTAGCTTTTTTACAATCCTTATCCCACCATGGAACATTCTTTTGACTTCTTCTTGTACTTTTAGGTATTGTTTTATTTGCAGTCTGTATAATTAATTATGTTAATTTTTCATTAAATATCTCAGTAATTGGAATGCTTTTCCTTTAAGAACATCCATTTCTATTTTAATTAGTATTGGATAATGGTCACTGCCAAGTGATGTTTTGTTTATTACTGTACTTCCAACTGTGTAATTCCTGTGATGTTATTTGAGGTAAATGTTAAATCTGTTGCTGCTTCTGTGTACTTTGTAATATTATATCTTGTCCATTTTTTTATGCACACCAGTCTGTTATCTTCTATGAATTCCTCTATGTTTCTGCCATTTATGTCTGTGTGATCACTTCCCCAAAGATTACTGTGAGCATTAAAATCTCCACACCATACTACTTTCCCCTGTTCCTGTCCTCTTACTTCATGCAGTGTTTCATTAGTTATTTCTTTACAAGGATTATAATAATTAATAATGATTTCATCCTTACCTGTCCATATTTTAATTTTTATGTTTTCTTGATCTTTTCCTATATTGATTATACTGTAACCTATATTATTTTGTACAAATGTCATTATTCCTCCACCCTTTCCATTATCTCTATCTCTTCTGATTGCAGACAGTGTGTACCCATGTAAAAAAAAATCTAATTCTGGTTTTAGCCAGGTTTCTTGAATACAGTACAGATAATATGTGGTTTTTCTTGTAGTTGTGATATGTAGTGTTTAAAATCTTGACCATTTGAGAGTAGACTTCTAGAGTTCCATTGAAATATTTTTATTACCATGTGGAAGTACCACCTTCTGACTGAGATGGTGTTACTCTTTTACCCATCATACTCTCTACGGCTTCCCAACTTAAGTCTTTAACATCTAAATATTTTTCAGCAGCCTTCACTATAATTTTGATCTTTTCAGTCTACTTTACTGTCTGAGGTGAACAATTAATCACTTCCACCATGAATAACACAAAATCCTTTTTGTTCACTATCATTGAATCATTTGGTATTTTAAAGCATCCATCACAAGCTTTGGTTTTATGTTTGGTGTTACAGTTGGTTTTGGTCTCTCTGGTTGATTTGGGATTTATGGGCTTCAGCATGAGTAATCCTTGCACTAGTTTCATTTTTTGGATTTCCTCTGCTCTTTTACTAACCTCACATCCACAATAAGCAACGGTGTGTTCTCCTCCACAGTTACAATATTTAACTTTTGCTTCTCTTTCACATTTTCCATATTCATGTTCACTTGCACATCTTCCACATCGTTGTTTCCCTTTACAGATCGCTGCTACATGTCCACATTTTAGAAATTTAAAACATCTTAAAGGAGGAGGAATGTACTGTTTAACATCATAACTCATGTATCCTATGATTTTACTGGGTAAGCTTTCTCCTTAAAATGTAATCAAGACTGACAGGCTGTCACATTTTTCTCTATTTCTTGTTTTCAATCGTTTAATTTCTTTCACTTTTGCTCCTCGTATATCTTCTTGAATTTCTTCTACAGAGATTTTTAAAGGGACTCCGCTTATATGACTCCTCTGCTCATTTTTTTATTTTAAACAAGTGGGACACAATCGTGAAGTGGAATTAAATTTATTGGATGTGTCAAACTTTTTTAACAAATAAAAAACTGAAAAGTGTGGGTGCAATATTATTCGGCCCCTTTACTTTCAGTGCAGCAAACTCACTCCAGAAGTTCAGTGAGGATCTATGAATGATCCAGTGTTGTCCTAAATGACTGATGATGATAAATAGAATCCACCTGTGTGTAATCAAGTCTCTGTATAAATGCACCTGCTCTGTGATAATCTCAGGGTTCTGTTGAAAGCGCAGAGAGCATCATGAAGACCAAGGAACACACCAGGCAGGTCAGCAATATTGTTGTGGAGAAGTTTAAAGCCGGATTTGGATACAAAAAGATTTCCCAAGCTTTAAACATCCCAAGGACACTGTGCAAGCAATCCTATTGAAATGGAAGGAGAATCAGACCAGACCCGGCCGTCCCTCTAAACGTTCATCTCTAACAAGGAGAAGACTGATCAGAGATGCAGCCAAGAGGCCCATGATCACTCTGGATGAAGTGCAGAGATCTACAGCTGAGGTGGGAGAGTCTGTCCATAGGACAACAATCAGCCGTACGCTGAACAAATCTGGCCTTTATGGAAGAGTGGCAAGAAGAAAGCCATTTCTCAAAGATATCCATAAAAAGTGTCGTTTAAAGTTTGCTACAAGCCACCTGGGAGACACACCAGACATGTGGAAGAAGGAGCTCTGGTCAGATGAAACCAAAATCAAAATGTTTGGCCACAATGCAAAACTATATGTTTGGTGTAAAAGCAACACAGCTCATCACCCTGAACACACCATCCCCACTGTCAAACATGGTGGTGGCAGCATCATGGTTTGGGCCTGCTTTTCATCAGCAGGGACAGGGAAGATGGTCAGAATTGAAGGGAAGATGGATGGGGCCAAATACAGGACCGTTCTGGAAGAAAACCTGTTTGAGTCTGCAAGAGACCCGAGACTGGGACGGAGATTTATCTTCCAACAAGACAATGATCCAAAACATAAAGCCACATCTACAATGGAGTGGTTCACAAATAAACATATCCAGGTGTTTGAACGGCCAAGTCAAAGTCCAGACCTGAATCTGTGGAAAGAGCTGAAGACAGCTGTTCACAAACGCTCTCCATCCAACCTCACTGAGCTCGAGCTGTTTTGCAAGAAGAATGGCAAGAATTTCATTCTCTCGATGTGCAAAACTGATAGACATACCCCAAGCGACTTGCAGCTGTAACTGCAGCAAGAGGCGGCGCTACAAAGTATTAACGCAAGGGGGCCGAATAATATTGCAATGTACGTCCCACTTTTCAGGGGGTTTTTTTGTTAAAAAAGTTTGACCCATCCAATAAATTTCATTCCACTTCACGATTGTCCCACTTGTTGATTCTTCACAAAAAATAAAAAATTTTATATCTTTACGTTTAAAGCCTGAAATGTGGCAAAAGTTTGAAAAGTTCAAGGGGGCCGGATACTTTTGCAAGGCACTGTAAAAGAATACTTTGAGAGCCGTTTACACTAACTAAATCTAATGTATTTTTCTTTTTCAGTTTTTTTCTTCTTCATTCGGCTTCTCCCTTCTTCAGAGGTCACCACAGCGAACTAAGTCGCACGAAGTCTTGGCAATGGTTTTTACGCTGGATGCCCTTCCTGACACAACCACAGAGCTACCACAGCCCTCTGTGTGGAGCAGAGAACTGATGTCTAGGGTTCCCGGGGGAACAGATGGTGTGGGTTAAGGGCCTTGCTCAAAGGCCCAGAGTGGAGCAGATGAGGGTGGAGACGGGTGTGACCGCTACACTTACGTATCCCACCCACATTCTTGATGTTGTCAGTACTGGCGATCTTCCGATCACAAACTCACCTTCTTAACCTCTGCGCCACCACTCCCCCACTTCTTCAGTAAAGTGCTCAAAGCGTAGAGGACAGATTTTTCGAATCTTCAGGACTGCCATGAATACATCGAGCGGCTGGATTTGCAGCCGATAATAAAATACAGGTAGTCCTCAACTTACGACAGAGATCTGTTCCTACACGGCGCCGTAAACCGAATTTCGACGTAAGTCGGAGCATACGTACATACTGCACCTTATCCACAGTATTCCTACGCCCCATGACTAGGGGTTGAACGAGTACATAATTTTTAACCTCGACATTAACATAAAAAAACTTGAACGACGCTCGAGTAGCCGATGACGTCACAGTGTCTTACGATGCAAAATAAATAAATAAATATAAATGCCTAAAAACGTCTTTACAAAAAGAAAAAAAAGACCAACAAAGCATTGGGAGCATTTATTATGCTCCTATCATTTATCATACTGCACATAAGTCACAGGAAAAACAAAACTATTAGTTATATTAATAATATTAAAAGTGAAAGTATAAGGCGATGAAAACCGAAACTTAAAAAACAAATGGGGCCACAGCCACACCGTACCACCGCCTGCAGCTGTGCAATTTAGGTTTACTTTTAGAGATTGTGTTTATAGATTTTTGGTAGCTCTAGAGAGATGAATATTTGTTTTTTTTGTTTGTGAAACGAGAGAGAGGAAGCCGTTTCGGCCGTGTTATAATATGGGACCTGCATTGCAACACTGCCCTCTGCTGTCACAATCTACTACAAAGAAAGTCAACACGAAGTAGCGCATTTTATAAAATTATAAACTGTTTTACCTTTTTGACAAGACGGCCTGCTCCATTAACATCCGTGCGCACACAGGAATCCATTTTGTAGCGTCTACTAAAAGCTAAAAGCTGCCCCGCGCGCTGTGAAATGTGAAATGTGACGTCACTACGGGTACCCGAGGTGGACAAAAAAGCCTCGATAGAAGTCAAAGCACTCGAGCTGTCGAAAACTCGGGTACTCTGTTAATGCACTACCCATGACGCTTTGCGCGAAATGTGCACACGACTTCCGGTTGACCGGAAACACCGTTTGTTTACATGCGAGTAATACAGTTGAAGACAGTCCAAACTTTGTTGTTTTAGTTCATTAAAAATGTGGGAACACCACTCGTTTTGTTAAAAGAGGAGGGACAAATAAAAAGAAATTACAGATGTTACCTGATCGCGCAGACATAATTTAAAAATACATAAATAGCGAACGCGTTTGCTCCGGCCTCTCGGCTAAGGTTTATTAGCAGCTAACTCGGCTAAAAATACCGGTCGCGTCTGAGATCTATCGTTTTAAGACAGTAAATCTTCCAAAACTCTCATTAATAAACCCTCCCCGAATAAAAAGATGTTACCTGATCGCGCAGACATAATTTAAAACTACATAAATAGCGAACGCGTTTGCTCCGGCCTCTCGGCTAAGGTTTATTAGCAGCTAACTCGGCTAAAAATACCGGTCGCGCCTGACATATATCATTTTAAGACAGTAAATCATCCAAAACTCTCATTAATAAACCCTCCCTGAATAAAAAGAAATTAGATGTTACCTGATCGCGCAGACACAGCCATAGAGAAGGATGCAGGAACACTCTTTCTTTGTTTTGGGTCCGTGTTGAAAACACTGTTGTTTTAGCCAAAGATTTAGCTTGGTCCGGTTGTTGGTGCAGCCGCGAACAGCACAGCAGGTACCTGAACCCCGGTAGGACATTTCAGTAAACGTTCCGTTTAAACAAAAGCTGTGTTTGCTCCGATAAAATGAATGAAAATAACTTTCAAAAACACCCGCGATCCATACTCCGCCTATGGAATAAAGGCACTTCCGGTGTCGGACAGGAAGTACAATGCACATTCGCTTCTACAGTGACACCCCCAAGAATACTGTGGATACGTACAGTACTGTATTTTACCAAGCACTTAGCCTATCCTAATGTAACCGCCCACATCCGACTCGTCTGTACTCTGCGTTGTGTCACGGGTAAAAAGAATCAGCAGACGAGGACTGCAGCAGTAGGGCAGGTTTATTCTGTTTAAAACAAGAGTACATTTAGTACAGCAGTTCTCAGGCTCTGGCCTCCCCACACACACCTCTCTCCAGCGCAGCTCGGCGCAATCTCACCGGAATGTGTTGAAACCAACCAAAATTCTCAGAAATTCATAAATAATAAAGTAAACTCTCCATTCATTCAAAAACAATTAAAATAAAACACAAACAGAACTATTCTGCCCAACAGTTACAATTCTTATATTTCAAATTGAATTAACAAAAAAAATAGTTTCCATTATAACATGAAAATGTACTAATACATTAACTTAACATCTAGATAACATTTTGAAAGAACTCACATACCTGTTTAAAACAAGAGTACATTTAGTACAGCAGTTCTCAGGCTCTGGCCTCCCCACACACACCTTAACCAATCAGAAGAACAAAAAAAAGAACCACATTGGCATGAAACCTCGACAAATGTCAGTAACTTGGGGATTAAACACCCAATAGTGTGCTGCACTAAACATAAAACAGTTTAAAAACAATATATAACAAGTTGTGAGTTTACAGAATATACTTTTAAGAACATTTTGAATACTTTAATACACAAACAGAAGACAGCTGCTGTGACACCTACCTCTCTCCAGCGTAGCTCGGCGCAATCTGGAGGAGAGAGCGGGAATGCGCGGCAATACAGAGGATGTGACGCGGAAACAGGAAACAAGAAAATAAAAGCTTCTCCGCCAAAATAAAATGCAGTTCAGAAACCAAGAAAAACAAATCAACAGATTATGAAGATGGATTTGGGGTGAAATATAAACATTTTTTACACACTTGCTACATCCACCCCTCCTATATTTCACCAAAATCCAAGTCAGTCTCAGTTGTACAATCCCAATACATGGAAAACTGACGGATTCGATGAAAATTTAGCACAGAGTCGCCATAACCAAGTATAACATTCAGCTTGAGAGCCACCTATAACAGGTTTCGAAGGAACATACGGTTGATCAGACCTCTGCCCTTCTCAGATCAATATGATGCCATCTACACCATACAATTCTGTGCCAACTTTAAACCCATCAACACAATACAGGATGTATATTTGAGGAAAACAATATTCCATTACAATTACTTTGCTGAACTAAACATATACAAAACTCTAAACAAATGAATTCACTCAAAACCAAGTAAGAATGGACTGGGATTTTTGGCTCACGGAGTTTGCCAAATCCTTAAAGACCGTGTAAAGTGAAATTAAATGTGTGTTTTTAGTTTGTCACATGGCATAAATATGTGTAATTAATCACCCATTTAAATCTGACTGATTATAAACATTGTTTACCTTATAAAATTAAGTCTCAAAAATCATGAAAAAACATGATTTTGCCTTGCCCTGGAACGCTGGGGGCGTGTCAGTGCGTGGGCGTGGTTTCAGCGCAGCTGCGCTCGTGTCCTGCCCCTGCCCTGAGCTGACTGTGTGGAGAGGCAGGCAGCAGAGATCCAGTAAACCTGCTCTGTTTTTATCCGAGTTCTGTCTGTAACAGCAGCTACTTTTTCCAAGAGTTACGCTGTTTTTGTAAATAGTTTTCTTGTGTGTTTTTAATCTGGAATGAATAAATAAATAAATTTAAAAAAAAGAGTTGTACCATGCGGGATTTGAACCCGTGGGGTTTGGGACGGAAGGCAAGCGCTTTATCCATTGACCTATCCAGGCATTACAGATACTCTGTATAAAACCACGCGGTATAAAAACATGTTATGATTTGTACGGGTGCCCTGACCATTGCGACATCCAGGGAAGATGCACGAACGAGGCATAATTGATTAGCTAGCTAACAATGAACAAAATATCTATGCTATTGCTATCTGATGCTATCTGCGATTCGCGAGTGAACGGCTCCACCGAGGCGAATTTATACGGCTGGAGCTGCAGGGGGTGGGGCTATACTAATGAGGACCGCGTGACGAAACGCGGTCACATTTAAAACACGCCTAAAAAATCCTGAAAAGAAATATGTTTATACACAGTTTGCTCTATAACTCCAAAATTAATTGAGCTACAATTTTGAGACTTTTTACTCATTTACAAGATTACAATTATGACATTTATAATGTTTATTGAAGAAAATGTTGAAATTCACTTTACACGGTCTTTAAAATCAAAAGGTCTTTGAACCATGGATTCAATGAGTCTGTTCACCCTTTTGCTGACCCTGCCCACTCGAGTCCTGACGACTTGGTCACTATTCTCTGAGGGATGACACATGTCCGGGTTAGCATCTGAGTTCACGGGAAGAGCCTCTGTGTCCATGGAGTGTGCATGACTCACTGTATGTAACTCTTCTTCTGCCACATGCCTATCAGCATGTTCTCCTGAAAGTTCCATCACACTGTGAGTCGTCACAAGACTCTGGTTGGATAAACCTGGTTCTGACACTCCTTGATCCAAAGAAGCCGTGCTCTCACAGTTTGTCGATTTGCTCATTTCCCAGGCATTATCTCCATCATCCAAACTTCTTTCTTCCCCAACATCAAAGGAGTCCGACAGGCCTTGTGCCTCCTCTGCCCCATCAACAGCAATTTCATCCTGGGCCGTTGCCACAGGTAGAAAACTGACGTCCAGTAACAGGTTCCTGTGCACAATCTTTTTGTTGCCTTGCTTGTCCTCCAACTTGTATGTGTGAGTTTGAAGATTCCTGTCAACAACTGTATAAACTGTAGCACTCCACTTGTCAGATAACTTTTTCTTCCCTCTTTCACCCTTGTTTGCCAGCAAGACTCTGTCTCCACAGTTCAAATGGGTACCTTTCACTTTTCGGTTGTATCCTTCTGCCTGTTTATCTTGTTCTTCCACAGCATGTGCTTGAGCTATCCTAGCTGCCTCATACAGATGTGACATGAGTGTTTTGGCGTAGTTCTTGTAATCAGTAGTCACCGGATCACACAACACCTGTTTGAAGATCACATCCACAGGGAGCCTCGGAATCCGACCAAACATGAGTTGGAATGGAGCAAATCCTGTAGTCTCGTGGACTGTTGCATTATATGCAAAAGTCAATGTTTGTATTTGTTCAGGCCATTTGTTCTTCTCTCTGAGGGGCAATGATCGGAGCATGCTGCCAAGCGTGCGGTTGAACCTTTCGGTGCCCCCGTTTCCCATGGGATGGTACACAGTGGTGTGAGACTTTGACACTCCCGCCAGTCGAAGCAGTTCAGCAATGAGTTCACTTTCAAAGTTTGCTCCCTGATCTGAATGGATCCGTTCAGGAAATCCATACACACAAAATACGTGGTCCCACAACTTTTTAGCAACCTGCTTTGCTGTTTGATTGGCGCATGGAAATGCATGGGCTAACTTTGTGAAATGGTCAGTCAGGACAAGCACGTCCACTGAGTTTTGCTTTTTATCTTCTGCACTCCAAAAGTCTAAACACACCAACTCCATTGGAGCAACAGTTCTTATACTTTTAAGAGGGGCTCGCGCACAAGGTTCTGGTGTTTTAGCAAGAATGCACCTCTGACAACACTTGACGTACTCCTTCACATCAGTATCCATCTTCGGCCAGAAAAATCTCTGTCTTGCTAGATGGAGTGTTCGTGCCTGCCCCTGATGTCCAGCCATGTCATGAATACCTTGCAAGGCTCTTTCCTTGAGACTGTCAGGAAGAACAAACTGATGTCTTTTCTGTTTACTGAGGGGATCTCGAGTGACTCTATAAAGGATCCCATTTGTAATCTTGAGCCTCTCCCACTGCTTAATGATCACCATAGCTCCAACGCTGAGCCCTGCTCTTTCACGTCTGGATGGACGCCTCTCTCGGGTAATGAATGGCAAGATTTTGGAAACATCAGGGTCAAGCTTTTGGGCATGTTGTAATTCATCCAAAGTGAACACAGGGAGTGAATCTTGCCCTGGTATGCCCAGACTTTGGACAGACTGGATTAGTGCCACTGCACGAGTCTCAGCGACCAAATCCCACTGGTCGTGCATCTCCAGGAGAGCCTTGACTGCCACTGTGTCACACTGGGAAGGTTGCGAACTACAATAGAGTTCTGAACCGCAAGGTAGTTTCTTCACTTTTTGGTTCTGGACCTTTAGATGAAAAGCATCCTGGACCCCATCTTGGCTAATGCCATCAGCTTCGATAAGGAGACGAGAGTAGCCCTCAGTGATGATCCTATGACTGACAGTTGTTGCAAATGGATCCCTACTGAGTGCGTCCGCCACTGTGTTCTTGGACCCAGGTATGTGTTTAAGATCAAAAGAGAAGGGTGCCAGCTTTGCAACCCAACGTTGCTCACAAGCATCAAGTTTTGGCTTTGTCATGATGTAGGTGAGTGGATTGTTATCAGTCCACACTGTGAATGTTTGACCTCTTAACCAATGACTGAACTTCTCACATATACTCCATTTCAAAGCCAAAAATTCAAGTCTGTGAGCGGGGTATTTCTTTTGAGAGTTGCTCAGCGTCTTGCTGGCAAATGCGATGGGGCGAGCTTTCTCTTCTCCAGCTGGTACTTGAGACAAGACAGCTCCAAGTCCGTCCAGTGAAGCACCAATAGACAAAATCAGAGGCTGTGAGAAATCTGGGTGTGCAAGAACAACACAATTCAACAGCTTTTCTTTAAGACTTAAAAAGGCTGTGGTGTGGTTTATGCAGTCCAGTGCAGCGAAGTCTGCTCAGACCGTTACATCGGAGAAACGAAGCAACCTATCCACAAAAGAATGTCTCAACATAGGAGAGCAACCTCCTCTGGACAAAACTCAGCTGTTCACCTCCACCTCACGGACAAGGGTCACTCATTTGAGGACCAGAATGTTCAAATTTTGGACCGAGAGCACAGATGGTTTGAGAGAGGTGTGAAGGAAGCTGTGTATGTTAAGAGAGAAAAACCTTCTCTTAACAGAGGAGGAGGTCTGAGATTTCAACTTTCTAAGACTTATAACTCAGTTTTGGATTTGATTCCGAAACGTTTTACACTGGATGGGAGCAGGGATGTCTTGTCTGTAAATTAGACTAACAAAGTTTCTCTGAGTAGCCTCTGTTGTTGTTTGGGAGGTGTTTTTTGTCAATTTACATACAGTTTTGTGTCTTCTACCAGAGACCTCAAGGGAACCTCCTACTGTTAAGGTGTGATCTTTCAATTTACATGTATGTGTTACAAACCCCCAGGTGTGATGTGTTGTTTTGTCAATTTAAATAGAATGGGCATGTTAGGTATTTTGTGGTGTTATTTCAGTTTCCAATTTCATATGTTGGTGCGTGGCTTGTATAAAACTTCTCGTTCTCACAGCTTCCATTCATTCAGAATTGAAAAAGACTTCTGGACAGAAGTCGAAACGTTTTCTGCAACAAATAAAGTCCAGTTGATCCTGTATTGAACGCCTTTTTTGATTTTATCATGTCCTGGACGACTGAGAATCTTCACCAGCATTTTTCTGGACAAGACATCCCCCTCTCCACCTCTGTTACTAATCTTGGAATAAAAATGGACTCTCATCTTACATTTGAAAATCACATTAAGCTTCTGTTTAAAACTTGCTTCTTCCATCTTCGAAACATCTCCAGACTTCGCCCATCCCTAACTTTTTCCGATGCTGAGAAACTCGTCCATGCTTTTGTCTCCTCCAGGCTCGACTACTGCAACTCCCTGTTTATTGGAATCCCTGGCAAAAACCTTCAGAAACTTCAATATATTCAAAACAGTGCAGCAAGGATCTTGTTGAGAGTTCGTAAATTTGAACATATTACGCCCATTCTCCATAACCTTCATTGGCTTCCTGTCGCCTACAGAATTCAGTACAAAACTGCTCTCATTACACATCAATGCTTACATGGAGCTTCACCAGATTATCTGAAGGATATTCTTATTCCATACTCATCCACCCGGTCGCTGCGGTCACAGAACAGTAATCTCCTTCACATTCCGAGAACCAAATTAAGGACCATGGGAGACCGGGCTTTCAGTGTGGCTGCCCCCCGCCTGTGGAACTCTCTTCCTGACTGTCTGAGAGCCCCACAGTCTGTGGTTGACTTTAAGAGCGGCTTGAAGACCTTTCTTTTCAACCGAGCATACTCTACCTCCTCATGATTCTACTTTTGATCTTAGTTGATACTGTTATTGATTTTACTTGTTTTATTGACATTTAATTCTGTAGCACTTTGTAGCACTTTGAGATTTTCATTAATGAAAAGTGCGTTATAAATTGAATTATTATTATTATTATTATGTATTCAGCAAAACTAAATATATGGGTTTGATAAAAAGGGACTCTTATTTCAGCTTTACTGATTTTTTGGAAGCAGCTCAAACCCAGAGAACATGTTTTGGAGATAAATATGAAAGCTAGTCCAACATCTGCCGCTTTACTTTTCAGAAAAAAAAAAAAAAAAGCAGTTTATCTATAATGCTGACGGAAACTACGTCCACATTTCTCACATTTGCAGAAGTGGATTCTAGTTAGAGGAGGTGAGAACATTTAATATCTGGTGTTGCAAAGTTCAAGAAGGCAACAAAAATACAGGTGCTGGCCATAAAATTAGAATATCATGAAAAAGTTTATTTCAGTAACTCCATTCAAAATGTGAAATTTTATATTATATTCATTCATTACACACATGCTTATATATTTCAAATGTTTATTTTATTGTTGATGTTTATAACTGACAACCAATGAAAACCTCAAATTCAGTATCTCAGAGAATTTGAATATTGTGAAAAGGTTCAATATTGAAGACACCTGGTGCCACATTCTAATCAGTTAATTAACTCAAAACACCTGCAAAGGGCTTTAAAAAAAAAAAAAAAACCAAGATGGCCGCGCTCAGACCAGTAGCAGCTTCATGGGCTTCCAGAACATCCCCAGTTTTTAGTAGTTTTAATAGTGTTTTTGTACCTGACTCTGCGCGTTTTTTGCGGGTGAATTATAGCCGAACTGAGCTGTTGAGAATTGGAGCGGATTTACCACAAGGCACAGCTGAAATCAGCAACGAACTCAAATCAGAACTCGGAAGATTGGATCTGCTTAGATCATCTTTCTGGAAGCAGATGCGCGGAGGAAAGAAGAGAAAGAGGTGCTCTCGAGGGAAAAAACGTGGCTGTCGAGCAGGAATCATGACGAGACTACGAGCAGACGCTAAAACCGGTAAACCCCCGATGCCGGCTTTATTTCTGTCTAACGTGCGTTCGCTCGACAACAAGATGGATCTGCTTCGTCTGAGAGTAACAACGTCTGGGGAGATGAGGAGATGTTCGGTGCTTTGTCTCACGGAAACATGGATCAATGAAGACACTCCTGACTCTGTTTACGAGTTGGATAATAAACTATTTTTCAGAACGGACCGGAGCATCGAGACTACGGGGAAAACGCGAGGTGGGGGTGTCTGTATTTACGTTAACAAAGACTGGTGCACGAACTGTGCCGTTATCAGCAGGATCTGCTCAGCTGCTGTGGAGCTTTTAACAATAAGATGTAGGCCACATTACCTCCCCCGCGACTATTCAGCGATAATAATAAGCAATGTTTACATAGCACCCGATGCTAATGCTAAAGTCGCTCAGGAAGAAATTCATGAGTTACTCACTTCGCTGCAGTGTAAATATCCTGAGGGGTTTTTCATTGTTTCCGGGGACTTCAATCACGTGGATTTACGTGCCATCCTTCCAACCTTCAATCAGCACGTTTTCACAGAAACACGAGGAAATAAGACATTAGACCAGGTCTACACGAATGTGAAGGGGGCGTACACGGCGAAGCCACGCCCACCGATCGGGGCTTCCGACCATCGCTCCCTGCTATTGGTCCCTAGACAGCTCCCCCCACTCAGACGTTCGATGCCAGAACAAAGAGTGATAACATCGTGGCGCCAAGATAGTTCCCCCATGCTGAGGGACTGCTTTGAAAACACAAACTGGTCTGTCTTCAAAGAGGCAGCTACGAATGGAAATTCAATTGACCTGGAGCTTTATGCTTCCTCTGTCCTGGGTTACATCAGTACATGTGCTGAAAATGTATCCATAAGAAAGTGTGTTAAATTTTACCCCAATCAAAAACCCTGGCTAAATAAAGATGTCCGCACCCTGCTGGCAGCCAGGGACACTGCATTCAAGTCTAAAGACACTGAGGAGTTGAGAAAGTGCAGGAGAGAACTGGATGATGGCATAAAGAAGGCCAAAGCCGCGTATGCACAGAGGATCGAGGGACAGTTCACCTCACATGATCCAAGGAGCATGTGGCAGGGCATCAAATGCTTAACAGACTACAAGGGCAAAAGCAAACAATGCCCCAGGGACCCATCCCTGCCTGATGCCCTCAATAAGTTTTATGCACGTTTTGATGATCCAAACAGACCAACTAGCACCAGACTCACCTCATCACCAGACGAGGAGCACCTCAAAGTGACCGCAGCAGAAGTGAGAGGCAGTCTCAGAAGGATCAACCCTCATAAAGCTACGGGTCCAGACAACATCCCAGGGAAAGTTCTGAAGGAATGTGCGGACCAGCTCTGTGAGGTGCTGGCTGACATCTTCACCACCTCACTTGCACTGGAGTCAGTTCCCACCTGCCTGAAGACCGCCACCATCATCCCAGTCCCAAAAAGCTCCACAGTGACTGGTCTGAATGACTATAGACCGGTGGCCCTCACCCCGATAGTCGCTAAATGTTTTGAGAAACTGGTCATGTCCCACATCAAGACAGCCGTCAACATCAACGAGGACCCTCATCAATATGCATATCGTGAGAACCGATCAACAGAGGACGCTATCTCCTCCGTGGTCCACACTGCTCTCACCCACCTGGATCAGAAGGACTCATACGTGCGTCTGCTCTTTGTGGACTTCACATCTGCCTTCAACACCATGATCCCCCAAACTCTGATAGACAAACTATCCACACTTGGACTAAGCCCCTCTATTTGTAACTGGGTCTTAGACTTCTTAACAGACAGACCACAGTCCGTGAAGATCCACAACTTCTCCTCCTCCACCATCACCCTCAGCACTGGCTCTCCTCAGGGATGTGTGCTGAGCCCTCTTCTGTTCACTCTGCTCACATATGATTGTATAGCCACACATCCAGGCTGTCATATTGTTAAGTTTGCAGATGATACAGCTGTGGTGGGATGCATCACAGATAATGATGAATCCAGCTACAGACAGGAGGTGGAACATCTGGAGAGCTGGTGCAAAGAGAACAACCTTCACATGAATGTGAAGAAGACGAAGGAGATGATTGTGGACTTCAGAAGGAACAAACACACCCACACCCCACTGTATATAGGTGGATCTGCGGTGGAGGTGGTCTCCAGCTACAAATACCTGGGTGTACACTTGAATGATAACCTCAGCTGGAGCAACAACACCACCAGCCTGATCAAGAAAGGTCATCAGAGACTCTACTTCCTCAGACGGCTGAGACGAGCCGGTCTGAGAAGCCCAGTCCTCACCTCGTTCTACAGGTGTGCAGTGGAGAGCGTCCTGTGCTCCAGCATCAACGTGTGGCATGGAGGCTGCACAGTTGCAGAGAGAAAAGCTCTGCAGAGAGTGGTGAAGGCTGCACAGAAGTCTGTGGGAGTCAGTCTCCCCACCATCACAGACATTTACACCTCCAGATGCAGAAAAAGAGCCACCTGCATCATGAAAGACCTCACTCACCCAGCACACTCACTCTTTGCACCACTCCCCTCGGGACGGAGGTTGAGGAGCATCAAATGTAGAACCACTAGACTGAGAAACAGCTTCTACCCTGAGGCTGTCAGACTCATGAATAAATAAATAATAAGAATAAACACTGCAAAATGTCACATCATACTGATACTGTACTGATCTGTTTCTTGTTGCTGCGTTCATCTGTGACCATCTGCTCATGTTCGTGCTGCTGTTTATAATGATGTTTTTCTACTACATTAGGGCTTAGTGTATTACTAGCTGATGTGATGTCTCTCTTAGTTAATCCTAGATGTTATTATTGTATTTCTCTTGCATTTGTTGTTGGATGTAACTGGGACCCTGTGTACATAATCTCGTTTTCAACACATGTACTACATGCGGTGCAAATGACAATAAATTCTCTCTGACTCTCTGACTCTCTCTCTCTAAATGGTCTCTGTCTAGTCCTGTAGGCTACACAATCATGGAGAAGACTGCTGACTTGACAGTTGTCCAAAAAACGACCATTGACACCTTGCACAAGGAGGGCAAGACACAAAAGGTCATTGCTAAAGAGACTGGCTGTTCACAGAGCTCTGTGTCAATCACATTAATAGAGAGGCGAAGGGAAAGAAACAATGTGGTAGGAAAAAAGTGTACAAGCAATAGGGATAACCACACCCTGGAGAGAACGGTGAACAAAACCCATTCCAAAATGTGGGGGAGATTCACAAAGAGTGGACTGCAGCTGGAGTCAGTGCTTCAAGAACCACCATGCACAGATGTATGCAAGACATGGGTTTCAGCTGTCACATTCATTGTGAGGAAGCTGAAACACCACATGCTTCAGGGTCAGCTGAAGACACCTTGTTACAAGTTCTGGAAGTTATAGTTCATTTAAAGGCAAAATATGGGAGCCAAGATGGTGTAGAGGCAGGGCAGCCAGCTTGGGGCCCAAAAGTCCCAGGTTCGATCCCCACTGCATACCCTGTGGTGCCCCTGGGCAGCACACCCCATCCCCAAAATGGCCCTCAACAGCTGCCCACTGCACCACCTGGTGGTGGATAGGTTAAATGCAGAGACTAATTTCACCATTTTATGGAAACATACAGTGATGACATTGTGTGACATTATTATAACATATATTTTTGTTGTGTGTTATATATTTATGCTCAACAGATCTTAAACTTCATTTATTTAGTTATTTTGGGAAACTGCACCTGCACTTTTGTTTTTGTGGTGGACTTTGTTGATCTATACTTTGTGAAGACTTTTTCAATCTAAATAACAGAAGGATCATTACTAAGGAGCACAAGCCAGTGTATCTCTTGTGCCGGTCCCAAGCCCGGGTAAATGGTGAGGGTTGTGTCAGGAAGGGCATCCGATGTAAAACACTTGCCAAAACCATAATGCAAGTTCATCAAAGTGAAACCATACCGGATCGGTCGAGGCCCGGGTTAACAACGTCCGCCACCGGTGCTGTTGACAAACAGGGTGCCGGCGGAAATTGTACTACTGTTAGTCGAAGACCCCGAGGAGGGAAACGTGTCAGGAGACAGAGGGAGAGGAGGAAAGTGAAGAATGTAGGACTGAGGGTTGCAACTCTAAATGTGGGGACAATGACAGGCAAAGGTAGAGAGCTGGCTGACATGATGCAGAGAAGGAAGGTAGATGTTTTATGTGTCCAAGAGACCAAGTGGAAGGGCAGCAAGGCTCGCAGCATTGGAGCAGGGTTCAAACTGTTTTACCATGGTGTGGATAGAAAGAGAAATGGAGTAGGGGTGGTCCTGAAGGAGGAGTTGGCAAAGAATGTAGTAGAGGTGAAGAGAGTGTCAGATAGGGTGATGTGTCTGAAGGTAGAAGTAGAAGGTCTGATGCTAAACATAGTCAGTG
>JBBPBX010052528.1:0-11336 GCA_038048925.1 Garcialebias charrua
GGATTCCCTGTGATGGACTGGAGACTTGTAAATGTGTCCCTGTGATGGACTGGAGACTTGTAAATGTGTCCCTGTGATGGACTGGAGACTTGTAAATGTGTCCCTGTGATGGACTGGAGACTTGCAAATGTGTCCCTGTGATGGACTGGAGACTTGCAAGGGAACCGGACTTGTGATCTGAAGGACCCTGGTTCGAGTTCGAACCCCGGCCACTACACACCTTGGGGTGTCTATGAGTGCATACCTATTTCCCCAGCTCCCCGGGCGCTGACTACGGCTGCTCACTGCACCACTTGGTGGTGGTTGGGTTAAATGCAGAGAACAATTTTGTCTGTCAAGTATGGGAAACATACACAGATGACAAAAATGTGTAATTTATATATTTTAATTTATAAATGTGTCCCTGTGATGGACTGGAGACTTGTAAATGTGTCCCTGTGATGGACTGGAGACCTGTCCAGGTGTCCCTGTGATGGACTGGAGACTTGTCCACATGTCCCTGTGATGGACTGGAGACCTGTCCAGGATGTCCCTGTGATGGACTGGAGACTTGTCCACGTGTCCTTGTGATGGACTGGAGACTTGTCCCTGTGTACCTGTGATGGACTGGAGACCTGTCCAGGTATCCCTGTGATGGACTGGAGACTTGTCCATGTGTCCTTGTGATGGACTGGAGACTTTTCCCTGTGTACCTGTGATGGACTTGAGACCTGTCCAGGTGTCCTTGTGATGGACTGGAGACTTGTCCACATGTCCCTGTGATGGACTGGAGACCTGTCCAGGTGTCCTTGTGATGGACTGGAGACTTGTCCACATGTCCCTGTGATGGACTAGAGACTTGTCCATGTGTCCCTGTGATGGACTGGAGACTTGTCCATGTGTCCCTGTGATGGACTGGAGACTTGTCCACGTGTCCCTGTGATGGACTGGAGACCTGTCCAGGATGTCCCTGTGATGGACTGGTGACTTGTAAATGTGTCCCTGTGATGGACTGGAGACTTGTCCACGTGTCCCTGTGATGGACTGGAGACCTGTCCAGGATGTCCCTGTGATGGACTGGAGACTTGTAAATGTGTCCCTGTGATGGACTGGAGACTTGTAAATGTGTCCCTGTGATGGACTGAAGAGTTGTAAATGTGTCCCTGTGATGGACTGGAGACCTGTCCAGGTGTCCCTGTGATTGACTGGAGACTTGTCCACATGTCCCTGTGATGGACTGGAGACTTGTCCATGTGTCCTTGTGATGGACTGGAGACTTGTCCCTGTGTACCTGTGATGGACTGGAGACCTGTCCAGGTATCCCTGTGATGGACTGGAGACTTGTCCATGTGTCCTTGTGATGGACTGGAGACTTGTCCACGTGTCCCTGTGATGGACTGGAGACCTGTCCAGGATGTCCCTGTGATGGACTGGTGACTTGTAAATGTGTCCCTGTGATGGACTGGAGACTTGTCCATGTGTCCCTGTGATGGACTGGAGACCTGTCCAGGATGTCCCTGTGATGGACTGGAGACTTGTAAATGTGTCCCTGTGATGGACTGGAGACTTGTAAATGTGTCCCTGTGATGGACTGGAGACTTGTAAATGTGTCCCTGTGATGGACTGGAGACTTGCAAGGGAACCGGACTTGTGATCTGAAGGACCCTGGTTCGAGTTCGAACCCCGGCCACTACACACCTTGGGGTGTCTATGAGTGCATACCTATTTCCCCAGCTCCCCGGGCGCTGACTACGGCTGCTCACTGCACCACTTGGTGGTGGTTGGGTTAAATGCAGAGAACAATTTTGTCTGTCAAGTATGGGAAACATACACAGATGACAAAAATGTGTAATTTATATATTTTAATTTATAAATGTGTCCCTGTGATGGACTGGAGACTTGTAAATGTGTCCCTGTGATGGACTGGAGACCTGTCCAGGTGTCCCTGTGATGGACTGGAGACTTGTCCACATGTCCCTGTGATGGACTGGAGACCTGTCCAGGATGTCCCTGTGATGGACTGGAGACTTGTCCACGTGTCCTTGTGATGGACTGGAGACTTGTCCCTGTGTACCTGTGATGGACTGGAGACCTGTCCAGGTATCCCTGTGATGGACTGGAGACTTGTCCATGTGTCCTTGTGATGGACTGGAGACTTTTCCCTGTGTACCTGTGATGGACTTGAGACCTGTCCAGGTGTCCTTGTGATGGACTGGAGACTTGTCCACATGTCCCTGTGATGGACTAGAGACCTGTCCATGTGTCCCTGTGATGGACTGGAGACCTGTCCAGGTATCCTTGTGATGGACTGGAGACTTGTCCACATGTCCCTGTGATGGACTGGAGACCTGTCCAGGATGTCCCTGTGATGGACTGGAGACCTGTCCAGGATGTCCCTGTGATGGACTGGAGACTTGTCCACGTGTCCTTGTGATGGACTGGAGACTTGTCCCTGTGTACCTGTGATGGACTGGAGACCTGTCCAGGTATCCCTGTGATGGACTGGAGACTTGTCCATGTGTCCTTGTGATGGACTGGAGACTTTTCCCTGTGTACCTGTGATGGACTTGAGACCTGTCCAGGTGTCCTTGTGATGGACTGGAGACTTGTCCACATGTCCCTGTGATGGACTAGAGACCTGTCCATGTGTCCCTGTGATGGACTGGAGACTTGTCCATGTGTCCCTGTGATGGACTGGAGACTTGTCCACGTGTCCCTGTGATGGACTGGAGACCTGTCCAGGATGTCCCTGTGATGGACTGGAGACTTGTAAATGTGTCCCTGTGATGGACTGGAGACTTGTCCACGTGTCCCTGTGATGGACTGGAGACTTGAAATGTCCCTGTGATGGACTGGAGACTTGTAAATGTGTCCCTGTGATGGACTGAAGAGTTGTAAATGTGTCCCTGTGATGGACTGGAGACCTGTCCAGGTGTCCCTGTGATTGACTGGAGACTTGTCCACATGTCCCTGTGATGGACTGGAGACTTGTCCATGTGTCCTTGTGATGGACTGGAGACTTGTCCCTGTGTACCTGTGATGGACTGGAGACCTGTCCAGGTATCCCTGTGATGGACTGGAGACTTGTCCATGTGTCCTTGTGATGGACTGGAGACTTGTCCACGTGTCCCTGTGATGGACTGGAGACCTGTCCAGGATGTCCCTGTGATGGACTGGTGACTTGTAAATGTGTCCCTGTGATGGACTGGAGACTTGTCCACGTGTCCCTGTGATGGACTGGAGACCTGTCCAGGATGTCCCTGTGATGGACTGGAGACTTGTAAATGTGTCCCTGTGATGGACTGGAGACTTGTAAATGTGTCCCTGTGATGGACTGAAGAGTTGTAAATGTGTCCCTGTGATGGACTGGAGACCTGTCCAGGTGTCCCTGTGATTGACTGGAGACTTGTCCACATGTCCCTGTGATGGACTGGAGACTTGTCCATGTGTCCTTGTGATGGACTGGAGACTTGTCCCTGTGTACCTGTGATGGACTGGAGACCTGTCCAGGTATCCCTGTGATGGACTGGAGACTTGTCCATGTGTCCTTGTGATGGACTGGAGACTTGTCCATGTGTCCCTGTGATGGACTGGAGACCTGTCCAGGATGTCCCTGTGATGGACTGGTGACTTGTAAATGTGTCCCTGTGATGGACTGGAGACTTGTCCACGTGTCCCTGTGATGGACTGGAGACCTGTCCAGGATGTCCCTGTGATGGACTGGAGACTTGTAAATGTGTCCCTGTGATGGACTGGAGACTTGTAAATGTGTCCCTGTGATGGACTGAAGAGTTGTAAATGTGTCCTTGTGATGGACTGGAGACCTGTCCAGGTGTCCCTGTGATTGACTGGAGACTTGTCCACATGTCCCTGTGATGGACTGGAGACTTGTCCATGTGTCCTTGTGATGGACTGGAGACTTGTCCCTGTGTACCTGTGATGGACTGGAGACCTGTCCAGGTATCCCTGTGATGGACTGGAGACTTGTCCATGTGTCCTTGTGATGGACTGGAGACTTGTCCCTGTGTACCTGTGATGGACTGGAGACCTGTCCAGGTATCCCTGTGATGGACTGGAGACTTGTCCACGTGTCCCTGTGATGGACTGGTGACTTGTAAATGTGTCCCTGTGATGGACTAGAGACTTGTCCACGTGTCCCTGTGATGGACTGGAGACCTGTCCAGGATGTCCCTGTGATGGACTGGAGACTTGTAAATATGTCCCTGTGATGGACTGGAGACTTGTAAATGTGTCCCTGTGATGGACTGGAGAGTTGTAAATGTGTCCCTGTGATGGACTGGAGACCTGTCCAGGTGTCCCTGTGATTGACTGGAGGCTTGTCCACATGTCCCTGTGATGGACTGGAGACTTGTCCATGTGTCCTTGTGATGGACTGGAGACTTGTCCCTGTGTACCTGTGATGGACTGGAGACCTGTCCAGGTATCCCTGTGATGGACTGGAGACTTGTCCATGTGTCCTTGTGATGGACTGGAGACTTGTCCAGATGTCCCTGTGTCCCCCTTCAGTGTAGCCAGTCCAAAGTTGGACAGATTCTGGAAAAAGGAGCAATACCTGATCCTAATATGTCAGACACAAGTTTCCCTGTTTTTCCCAGCACGTCAAAATGGTGCTTTCCTCCTGACACAAGTAATATTGGAGAAAGCGCATTTAAAACATCAGGCCAAGCCACTTCTACCACATACTCAAAGGATAAACCAGACAGAAAAGATGAGCTTCTCAAACAGGAATCCTCAAAGCAGATTACATGTCTACAAAACTTCTGTTATGTTTGTGGTAAGCCACAAACTAAAATTTCACGCCATTTGCAAACACACCAGACGCATCCTGAAATTATCCAACTGTTTTCCCTTCACAAGGATTCTAAAGAGCGCAAAGTTTTATTAGAAAAATTGAGGAACAGGGGAATTCACAAGCATAACAATGCAGTTTTACAAGGTGGACAAGGGCCCTTGAAAGTGAAGAGAAAGACAAAAGCTAAGGCCGTAGATGGAACATTTATTCACTGTATCTACTGTGAAGGAATGTACGTTCAAAAGCAACTATGGAGACATGTCCGTAGATGCCCTTGTAAGCCAGAAAATATGGATATGGATAATCCACCTGGAAGAGCCAAAGTGCTGAGTTTGGCTTTGGCTAAAGAGTCTGCATTCTATCATGAAATCTGAAGTGGTGTTTGTAAGATCATTAAAAGTATGAAACCCGACGATGTTACCTCAGCTGTGAGAAATGACCTGTGTATTATTCAGTTTGCTCAGTCACTCCACAACAGACATGGACAAGACCCCTCAAAATACGACTACATGCGACAAAAGCTTCATGAAGTTGGCCGTTTGTTGATATGTCTGCGCACAAAATATGCAATACATAACCTAGAGGATGCTGTGAAACCTGCTAACTTCCAGAGAGTTGTGCAAGCAGTAAAGACTGTGTCAGGCTTTGATGAAGAAACACGTTCATACAAAAAAACAAGCCTTGCCATAAAACTGGGACATACACTGAACAAAATCTGTAACCTTGTTCATTGCCGAGCACTCATGGCAGAAGATGAACAACTGATGAAGTCGTCAGACGCATTCAAAAAACTGTGCTCATCAAAATGGTCAGAGATGGTGTCTCATAGTGCCCTTAGCACTTAAAATCATGCCAAATACAATAGGCCATTAACATTACCATTCACTGAAGATGTTAAGCTTCTGCATCAGCATCTGAATAAATCAGGAGAAAATGCCTTTAACACCTTGAAAGATGAAGCCAGCCCCCAGACTTATGCAGAACTTGCAAAAGTTACACTTGCATAGGTCATTGTGTTCAATCGTAGACGAGCAGGAGAGGTTTCAAAGATGCACCTACGAAGTTTTATGGAGCGTGACACCACCAAGCTCCATGATGATGTTGCCATGGGTTTGTCAACGGTTGAACAGAAGCTCTGCAGCCATTTCACTCGGGTTGAAATCATTGTGAAAAGAGGCCGAAAGGTTGCAGTTTTACTCGCACCAAATGTGGTGGATGCACTGACTTTATTGGCAAGTAAGAGAGAGACATGTGTTGTTTTACAAACAAACTTATTTCTATTTGCAAGACCTAAATCAATGAGTCACTACAGAGGACATGCAAGCCAGTGTGGAGCATAGCACCCAGAGTTCCTCAGGTCAACACAACTACGGAAACATGTAGCCACGCTCTCACAAGTCTTGAACTTAAAAAACAATGAACTTGACCAGGTTGCAGACTTCTTGGGCCATGACATCCGTGTTCACAGGGAATTTTACAGATTACCAGCTCCCCCAACACAACTGGCAAAGATATCCAAGCTACAGGTTGAAAAAAATATGGAGGAACTTTTTTTTTAAATAAAGTATTTAAAAGTGTAACACAGATTTATACAATATTAATACATAATACAGAAAGGTACATACCCCAGATACTGGTAGCATACTGGTTATTTAACCAGTATGTATATTTTGTACCAGACTATTCTATAAAATGACATGTTATCTTGTACTCAATTGGTATGTACCTGGTACCTATGCAACCTGGCTTTATAATGAAATGACTAATAACCTAGTTGCCTGGTATGTACCGAGGTCTTTGTTACAATCAAAAAAATGTGTTCAATAAAAAAACAACTGGACTTTTATTTGTAGCAGAAGACGTTTCGCCCTTCATCCAAAAGGCTTTCTCAATTCTAAGAGAAGAGACCTGTCCAGGTGTCCCTGTGATGGACTGGAGACTTGTTATTATTATAACTTGTCAGTTATTATTATTATTATTATTATTATTATTATTATTATTATTATTATTATTATTATTATTATTATTATTATTATTATTATATTACTTGTAAATGTGTTCCTGTGATGGACTGGAGACCTGTCCAGGTGTCCCTATGATGGACTGGAGACTTGTCCACGTGTCCCTGTGATGGACTGGTGACTTGTAAATGTGTCCCTGTGATGGACTGGAGACTTGTAAATGTGTCCCTGTGATGGACTGAGACTTGTCCAGATGTCTCTGTGTCCCCCTTCAATGTAGCCAGTCCAAAGTTGGACAGATTCTGGAAAAAGCAGCAATATCTGATCCTAATATGTCAGACACAAGTTTCCCTGTTTTTCCCAGCACTTCAAAATGTTGCTTTTCTCCTGACACAAGGAATATTGGAGAAAACACATTTAAAACATAAGGCAAAGCAGTCTGCATTCTATCATGAAATCTCAAGTGGAGTTTGCTATTTATGAGACTGAGCTGAATGCAGCACGTCAGACTGAGGAAGTCTTTATTTAGGGCCTTGTCATCAAATTTATCAGTGAACTTAAAAGGTATGTGGAGCTTTATTAGTGTTAACAAAAAATACAATTTTTCCTATTTATATAACTAGGTTGAGGAATCTTAGCAAATAAATCCTTTGCAAAATATGACTTTCTTTTGGAATATCGAGGTGAACTGATCACCAAGGAGGAATGTGAGAGGAAGCAACAGGTTTGCGATGAATCGATGAAAGTGTTTTTGTTTGAATTGTACTTTGATGTAAAAACTGTAAAAAAAACTTTGTCGAGGAAGTCTTCTTTTATAAGACTGAGCTGAACATAGCATGTAAGACTGAGGAAGTCATTCGTCCGAAACACGTCTTCAGTCTGAGGTGCTGCATTCAGCTCAGTCTTATAAATAGCACCCTCTCACAGTGGATCAACCAGTTTGCAGGTCCTCCTTGATCATGAGAGCAGCTGGTTTTGGCTGTTCAGCAAACTCGTTGATCCACTGTGAGAGGGTGCTATTTATAAGACTGAGCTGAATGCAGTACCTCAGACTGAGGAAGTATTTATTTATAAGACTGAGCTGAGTACAGCATCCAAGACTGTGGAAGTCATTTGTCCGAAAGGTTTCCTCAATCTGAGATGTTGCATTCAGCTCAGTCTTATAAATAGCACCCTCTCACAGTGGATCAACCAATTTGCTGATGACAGCCAAAACCAGCTGCTCTCATGATAAAGGAGGACCTGCAAACTGGTTGATCCACTGTGAGAGGGTGCTATTTATGAGACTAAGCTGAATGCAGCACCTCACACTGAGGAAATCTTTATTTATAATACTGAGTTGAATACATTATCTCCAGACTTGGACAAAAGACTAAACATTTCCAGTTTTTTTTTTTGCTTTTCTTTGTGTTGTTTTTTTGAATGTCCTGAGGACCAGACTTAGCTTTTTTGATTATTCTACTAGAATTATTGAGCATTCATCAGGGTATTTTAATTTTAGTATGTGTCTTGTTCAACAAGCTTTCTAGTGTTTTATGTTTTCATGTAACAAATGTGATGCCCTGTGATAAACTTGCGAACCGTGAAAGGTGCACCCCGCCCCTTGCCCTATGATTGCTGGATATGGGCACCGGCGACCCCCGTGACCCAAAATGGAAGAAACGGGTAAAGATAATGGATGGATGTAGAAAATGGGCAATGTTTAGGCTGATGGTCCTCCTTGATCATGTGAGCAGCTGGTTTTGGCTGTCATCAGGAAGTCTTTATTTATAAGACTCAGCTGAATACAACATCTCAGACTAAGGAAGTCTTTATAAGACTGAGCTGAATACAGCATCTCAGACTGAGGATGTCTTTCGTCACTCGTAAGTTAGGGATAACCTGTACTTTACAGTGGGTTGTGGTGAACCGTGTAAAAAAAGTACAATTTTGTTTTAGAAATATGTACAAGTTTATAATGTTAATGTTTTATAATATGTAAATATGTCATCTCAGACTGAGGAACTCTTTCATCGCTCGTAAGTCGGGGATCACCTGTACTTTACAGTGGGTTGTGGTGAACCGTGTAAAAAAAGTACAATTTTGTTTTAGAAATATGTACAAGTTTGTAATGTTAATGTTTTATAATATGTAAATATGTCATCTCAGACTGAGGAACTCTTTCGTCGCTCGTAAGTCGGGGATCACCTGTACTTTACAGTGGGTTGTGGTGAACCCTGTAAAAAAAGTACAATTTTGTTTTAGAAATATGTACAAGTTTGTAATGTTAATGTTTTATAATATGTAAATATGTCATCTCAGAAGTCTTTCATCGCTCATAAGTCAGGGATCACCTGTACTTTACATTGGGTTGTGATTAACCCTGCAGAAAAAGTAAAATTTTGTTTTAGAAATATGTACAAGTTTGTAATGTTAATGTTTTATAAAATGTAAATATGTCATCTCAGACTGAGGAACTCTTTCGTCGCTCGTAAGTCGGGGATCCCCTGTACTTTACATTAGGTTGTGATTAACCCTGCAGAAAAAGTAAAATTTTGTTTTAGAAATATGTATATAATGTTAATATGTTTTATAATAATGTAAATATGTCAACAGAATTTAAGTTTTTATTTTATTTTATTTGAAACATTTAAGTTTTATTTTATTTTAAACATTTGAAGATTTGTTAGTGAATATAAATAAAGTATGTGCCTAATTTGTTTAATAAAATCAGTTCAAAAAACTGTTCTCCTAATGCAGTGTCCTGTCACATTTGTGTGTTTTATGTTAATTTTATGTTAAGTAGGCGGAGTTTAAATGTCTCTTTAAAGACCCCATAATGCATGTTTGTCCTCCTGTCACATTTGTGTGTTTTATGTTAATTTTATGTTAAGTAGGCGGAGTTTAAATGTCCCTTTAAAGACCCCATAATGCATGTTTGTCCTCATAAACCACATTTTTTGACGTCCTTGTAAACCACACTGGAGTCTGGGTGGTAAAACGTGCTGTGAAGCTCCTATCGGAAAGCTAAAGTGACCCAAATTTTTTTCAAAATTTTTAGAGTGCTCTGAGCTTGGTCCCAGGTCGCTAGGACCTCGGGAAGGGGTAGACCCCGTATTACACCTTCGGGCGGGTTTGGCGAAAAAGTCCGGCTAAACCACATTGACAAACCTGTGTGTGTGTGTGTGTGTGTGTGTGTGTGTGTGTGTGTGTGTGTGTGTGTGTGTGTGTGTGTGTGTGTGAATAAGCAAGCAGAAGAAGCCTCGAGAAGAGGCCTTGATAAGGGTGACTAGCAAAGCTAAAAACTGCTTTTGGGGTTGAGGCTTTTGCACATTCCGATCAACGCAATATCAGCAGCTCGTGGCGTGAAAGGATTACAAAATAAACTTTTAGGGCCATGTGAGAGAAAATTGTGTTGAACAAAAGATGGAGTCCAACAAGCAGAGTAATGTGATATAGAAAACTTTTAACAGTTTTCAATATCACATTACTCTGCTTCTGCCCGAGTACTGGCTGAAATCAACAGTGTTCATGTGAGGGAAAGAGCCAGAAGAAGTGAACTTGATGTTTTGTTGGCACCGCTGATCGTATCTGAAGATGAGGATTGCAGACAACCACTCACAAAATTAGCATGCAACAGAGTTCAACTGATACAAAAACAGCTGCAGAGACTCGCCGAAGAGATGGTAACATGCAAATCCTTCTGGGGTCGCAGAAAAATCTAACAGGATCAAAAGAAGTATTCACAAGTCAAAGCAGCTTATGACGAATTAGCTCTAATGTGTCAAAGCGTACATAGTTTAAATGAAGAAGAATATATAGGGAGACCTCCACCCTATGCCTTTTCCCAGACCTGTCCAATGGCGCCCCCTGCTGGAGTGTACCCAGTAATGCAAATGACTTCAGGGACAGTTTATGAGGGCAGTGAGGACAGGGAAGAAGTTGAAGAAGAAGAGGAAGCAGAACATCAAGGAGGAATGAACGTCAGGATGGAAGAACAGAGAAAAGGAGACATAAGCCGGCATTTAACTGAAAACGACTAACGACTGAGAGAGCTGGACAGAAACAACGCCCCTAGGAAGAAGCTTCAGACTCAAGAGCGACTGGAAGTGAGAAAACATTACCAGCAGAAGCTGATGAAGGAAAAAGCGCTTGAGGTAAAGGGAAGAAAAAATCAGCAAAGACTCGAGAAGTAAGTACATCAGGAACAATGCAACAAACAGTGACTTTTAAAGGTGAAATTACTGGCACATTTGAAGATGTGAATGAGGAGCAGCATATAGAGGGGAGACTAATCAGAAATAGAAAGCTGACAGAGAGGTTGAATTATGACGGGCTAGGACACTAATGTCAGACTGAGGACAAAACTGAGGAGGAGGAGGCACAAGTTTATCTTGGAATGGTGACTAGTGGCACCGAAGGGAGAAATCTGCCTTTAATCACCATTCCAGGATCAGCTGGAGGAAAGCGTAGATATTGTCGTGTTATTAAAAGAGTCCTCAGGCAAAATGTATCATCGTGATTTTTGTTTATTTCAGATTGCCCTGCTTCCAGCTTAGCCACCAGCCTTACAATCAGCGTCACCCGGCAGCCTGGCGCTCCTC